>PVJC01000294.1:0-73010 GCA_004026665.1 Murina feae | reverse complement strand
ATCTTTCCCCGCATTTTCATAGGGCCAATCACAGTAGGATGCACCCTCTACAATTACTTTGACAAAGAATGATATCAGCACTTTGTTTTTCTAGTCTCTTTCAAAGTAATCAATTTTTGACAGTGAAAAATGGCAGAAACAGATTCCTGAAGCTCTGTACTACAGTGATAGATCTGAGGAGTTGATCTAGCTCAGGGGGTTTCCATCTATCAGCCTCTGGCTAACTTTCTTGAGCAAGTGCCCACAGGCAGCAAACTCCAGTGGAAAGCTAGATAAATGCAAGAGAAGGGTAATCACATCAAGTTGACTTTCTGACCAGGTACTTTGTGAAAAGGATACCAGATTTAAAAGCAAAATCTCTTTTATTTTTAAATGAGGGTCACTCACAGCAAAAGCATTCTATCTAAAGAGGTGAACTTTCACATTGTGAAGAGTTCTTGCAAACAGAAGCACTAACAAGCTGAGCCTCTGGAGCTCATATCTAAACTACACGGGATTTCATAATCCAGGATGCCAAATTGCTCCAACATGTTTTCACACATTACAATGGACTCCATGTTCAACAATGAGAAAACGCTTACTTATACCATCACTTAGGGAGTGTTAGGCAGCCACTAGACATAGTTACACGGCAAATGTCTATTAGTAGGTTATGTAGAAGAAAGCAAAGTAAAATATTTTACATATACACATGTTTTGTTATAGGTTTTTTGTTAGTTTTTCTTAAATATATATTTTTTTATTGATTTCAGAGAGGAAGGGAGAGGGAGAGAGAGATAGAAACATTAATGATGAGACAAAATCTTTGATTAGCTGACTCCTGCACACCCTCTTACTGGGGATCGAGCCTGCAACCCGGGCATGTGCCCTGACCTGGAATTGAATGGTGACCTCATGGTTCATAGGTTAACACTCACCACTGAGCTGCACCAGCTGTTGTAGGTTTTTAAATATCTGCATATGCATGAAGATAACTTGGGTATCTATGAAAATTAGAATATTGTCTTAGAATGCTAAGATGATATTCTTGGTCCCATTTTAAACATATAGGTAAATATAAATACATAAGCATACACATTTGACATAACAAATGACCACTTTTTTCAAAATTTAGTCTAGTATTTTCTGGTTTCTGAATAGGTTTTCTCTCGTGAGTTATGAGAAAATGGGGATAAATCCACATGATCCCTTCCTCACTCCCTTCTCTACTACTAAGATCTCCATCAGCTACAATACATACATATTTAAGGGGTTTCCATTTTAACTTATATTCAGCTGATGAGTTTTTCTTTTCCTTTCCCGGAATAATTTTCCCTAGAATTTTCCCATATATTATTCCAGAAATTAATGTTTTTCTTTAAGAAATTTGAAAATAGGACCCAGGCCAGTGTGGTTCAGTTGGTTGAGCATCATCCCATGTACCAAGAGGCTGCGGGTTTGATTCCTAATCAGGGCAGATGCCTGGGTTGTGGGCTCAAATCTCAGTAGAGGGTGTGTAGGAGGCAGCTAATTTATTTTTTTCTCTTTCCTGCCCTCTCCCTTTCTCATTCTAAAATCAATAAAAACATATTTTTTTAAAAGGAATTAGAAAATGAAAGGTCAAAATAGATCAATATTCCAAAATAAGACCTAGAGCAACTCTGCAGGGCTTCTGTGGGGTTTGAGGTGTGCAGCTTCCCATGTCCTACATCACTAGGAAGTGTGCTAAGGGAAGCTGCATAGCTGAACTAAAACCTTGCCTGGCAAAGAGAACTTTTGTGATGACTCCTTTCATCACTTATAAATGAACTAGAGACCAGACGCATGAAATTCATAAAAGGAGCTTGGCCCTCACAGTTCCGGCTGCGTCTGGAAGGTTGTCTGGAAGGTCGTTCAGCTGTCCAATCTAATTAGCATATTACACTTTTATTTTTATAGATAGGGCAATAGAAAAAGATAAAGACATATCTTGGATTCATGCAGCAGAAAATATATTGTTGAAAGGTTTTCAATGCCTTTGCGATACCATCACGCAATCATATGGATCCAAATATTTGCTTGAAGCATGGATTTTAAAACACAATTTTCATGCCAACTGAGTTCTAAGTAGCCATCACATTTCGGTTCCCTTTTCTTGGCCACAGCAGGAACCTCTTTGGCGGTTGGCAGCTTTGCTCCACTGAAATAAAAACGAGTAACCTTTGGATGTTCTCCTGTAATATCTGAGTCCCACTTAAGTGAGTTTCTTCCCAGGGGGATCACGAGGCCTTGGGGAGACCAGGCCATGCATTCAGTTGTACAGGACCTTTGGCCTGTCCGGACAGGCAAGGAGACCACTGCGCAGCTGGCTTAGCAGAAGCTCAGGGACGGCGATGGCACAGTATTTCCTGCGCGGCTTTCTAAACCACAGTTTCAGCGTGTCACAGAGTACACCTACTTGGTGGGAAACGCTGTGTTACGGCTGCAAAGAATAAAACATATAATCTCCCTCTTGGAAGATATGGAAAAACAAACCATTGGGTACTGAACAAGAAAAATAAAGACTGTCATGCACCTAATTTCATACCCAAAAAATAGAACTTACTTAGGAGCTTGCTGTTGCTTTTTCAGTGCCAAGCTCAGGTCTATTGTAAATGCCAGCTTTGAGTAATTAAAAAAAAAAGGTATCCAAAATCATTTTCATGAAACTTCCAGGTTCCTGAAGGCAGAGACAGGGTTGCCTCTTCATATGAGGCCTGCGATGCCCTCCTTTCACACTGACTTAGTGTGGCTGCAGAGAGGACTCGTGGAACAGGAGGGTCTTTGGAGTCAGATCGGCCTGACCCAAAGGGACTCTGCCATTCATGAACTGTGCCAACTTGGAGAAGTCGGCTAACCTCTCGCTGCTTTAATTTCCTTATACAAAAGATGGAGAACACAAAACCTCTTCTCAGTGTGAATCTCACCTCAATTAAATAAAAAGCCTCATCACATACTATTATTACACAATGCAGTACCTACAAACATCCAGAACTAGTAAGCATGCAACGAAGACTAGCTTCCTTTTTTTTTCTTTTTCATCCTTCTACACACAATAACTAATCCTATATAATAAAGATGTAATATGCAAATGGTCATTATGCCATGAAGCGTAAGGACCGATAGTGTAACAACCAGATCACCCATCAGCAGGAGGGTGGGGCAGTGAGGGTGGGGCAGCAAACTGGGCGGGGGAGAGCTACAGAAGGGAGCAGGGCAACAAGCTGGGGGAGGGAAGGAGAGAGGAAGGAAGGGAGCTACAGGAAGGTGGGACACCAGGCAGAGAGCTACTGGAAGGCAGCAGCAAGTTACTGGCACATGGATTTGTGCACAGGGCTACAAGTTAATTGTATTACTTAAATTTCCTACCATCTCTTTAAAATACATAGGCCATATTTATTCCTAGAGAAGAAAATAAAGCTTCAATCATAAAATGCCATAAAATATTTTCTCATAGGGTAGTCCAACAACGTGGGACAGAGATTTTCTTGCCACTCACAGACAGCTCACTTTAGCATAATTATTGAAAAAGTCTGCTTTGACTTTGACGATGTCTGGCAGTCCCAAACACCTTGTGATCATAGGGCTTCACCGCCTCATGCCGCGCTGGGCTGTTCAGTCTGAGAGGCCTGTGACAAGCTATAGTTAATAAGTTTTCTGTGGTGTCAAGAGTAATAATATTAACACGCCATTGTGAGTTAAATTAATTTTGTTTTGTGCACTGGCCTGCATAAACGTGAATGACATTTCAAAATACGATGAGGCAGGAGCTGAGAAGGAGCCGAATCGCAAAGGCAAATTAGATGCACTCACTGGAGCAAGGCAAGCATTTGGGGGCGCAGGAAGATGGGTGCAGGAAGCATATGGAGGGGGGTGTTTTGGTTCATTTTGCCCTTTAAAGAAATCCTGAAGAGAGATTCTGTCTTCAGAGGAACTAGAGATGTTTGACATCCTGTCTCCCTGTTTGGAAATGAAAGAGCTAATCTCTGATTTCAAGTGTCTTCACCTACGGATTCTCTTTCTCTGCCTGCAAGAGGCAGCTGATTGGTAATCGCCTTTAAGTGGATAACCATCAAGTGGCATTTTAAAGTCCTAATGCGTGTGTGCTTTTCAGAAACTGTTTCAGAATCCCCCCCACACACACACCCTAATGATGGCAGAGATAAATGTGTTGTCTGTGTACATTGGACCTAGAAGGAAAGTATCTTAAGATATACCAGCCACGACCAAAGTGGCTGGTATAATATCTTGTCTTTTTCCATTGGAGCTCTAATATCTCAACTGTTGCTTATGATTTGATGAAAAGAAAGATTGCCCTATTTAGAGTCCCTATACACAGGAACTCTAGACTAGCTTATATTATATGGAACTACTATACTTCATTATATTATACAAACAGGAACTCTAGAACAGTTTAATGAGATTATGTACCTCCTCATACCATGAGCTTGACAGTTTAGCCCAGGCTACATCCAATAGTAATAATCCTCCATGTGCCTGTTAGCACATGTTGAGGTGTGTTTTTTTTCCTTCCTTCCTTTCAAGAAATACTACCCAATTTTTAAACTTGTATTTAAAAGTTCCTCTGTTTTAATAAAAGTAAGAGCACTGCATTCTGGGCTGAGTCTACTGTTTAATAGCCACCGCCATCCCACACAGCATGTGAGTACTGTTGTCCTCATTTTACAAAGGAACAGTGGAGAAACTTCCCCCATCAGATGTTTGTTAGGTGACAGAGCCTACAAGTATTTTAACTCAGTCCAGTCTGACCTCAAAGCCAGTGCTCCAGGTGACACAACCACAAAGCCCCTCGCCCTATTTCTTTCCAACAATCAATCAGCTGTAACTACTAGTGGCTCATGTAAGTAGCTCTACCTTCAGCACACGCCACATTTAACTCTCTCAAGTGAAAACACACCTGCAAAGGAAATGGCTCCTTTGTGGGAAATCTTTTGTTAATCTGATGATTCAATTTAACAAACATGTGTCTATAGGTTATTCTATGCCAGGTTCTGGGATATAAAGATGAGTTCCACATTGTTTCTCCATTTGAGGAGTATGAGAGCTGACGAGGAAGGGATGATGCTATCTAGAAGTGGGAAGGTCAGAAGGGATGATCAGAATGTGAATTTCAAGCAGACTGTAAAGGATGATTAAGAATTCAACAGGTTGATCACTTCCATGTAGAGGGTGGGCATTGGGAACACTTAGGAACAACAAGAGAGCCAGACCTGGATAGGGTCTAGTACACGTCAGAGGAGCATGATTGGGTGGGTGGGGAGGGGCAGAAACACAAATAAGGGTAATATTTAAGGCCCCCAAATGTGGGAACATAGGTGAGAGCAGAAGGATACTACAGCTGCCTGTGGCAGCCACAGTTGTGTGGTGTGGAAAGCTGATACATCCACAGTACGAAGATGAATTGCAGCATCTTGACTCCATTTCCAAGGGTGTTTCAGAGTCTATACAACTAAATGGCAGTGAAAGTAAGAGCTCAAATTTGGAAAAGATTTTAGGAAATATATTTATAGGACTTTACTATCAATTAGATAGAGGGATGAGGGGCAGAGAACCATTGGAAATCATTCCAAATCTAGCTTGATTGACTAAGAAGTGAGCAAACAGGGCAATAAATGAAGTTACAGAAAGATGCATTAATTTTAAGAAAAAAAGAGTAGGTTCTATTTTGAACATGTTGATTGAAATAGTTTATGTTCATCTAAGATCATAGTTATGCTCTCTTTTTTCCCCAGAACTTAATTTAAATGCTTTATATTAGTATTTAATGTTCTCCTAAATAGTGCCTACCCACAATCAACTAGTGTGGCTTAATTGTTTTATTCCATTATCGTTTTACTAGTCTAGTATTTTCTTAAACTGTTCATAAATAAATCCAAAAGTTATATATGTTTTAAATATCTCCAAAGAAAAAATATCCTAAAGAACAGAAAATTGCTCTCATACTTACAATTTAGGCTGGATATTTTCAGATTTCTTGTTGAACTTCCTGATTCCCATTCCAGCTCATTCAATTTAGCAGCCAGATATAATAAACCACCACATCCCTTATTGAGGCTCAAAACCACTTAGGAGTTGAGTAGGGGGACAAGATCCAAACTATGTTTATCCAAGAGGCCCGCTGTGTGAGGACTCCCTGAGTCTCCCTGCAGAAGGAGAAGCTAGGACAGCCTCATGTGTGGTGAGATACACATCTTACCACACTCCTGGCTGTCTGTGTGCTCTTCTGTGTGTCCAAGAACGAACTAGTAAGAATACTAACGTAGCGGAATGTGACTATATAAACATTCACATGGAATTATCCTTCCATTAATACAGCAAAAATATGAGTGTTTGCTATGTACCAGGCACTGTACCTGGCACCACACAGAGATGAATAAAATACTATTTTGTAAAAGAACTAGTCTTAATTGCTTACACACAGAAATACTGCTATACTTAGAATAATAAAACAACTGGCATGCATTGGGCAAATTATCATAGGCAGTGTTCTAAGCATTTTATACAGCTCACTTCATTTAATTCTCACAACTACTTGAAATCAGTACTATCATTACTCCCATTTTATACAATGGAATCTGAGACTTAGGGAGATGAAACAACCTGCTCCTGGTCACCTAGCTAGTAAGTGGCTCCTAGGTCTCTCCGACTTTAGACTTCAGCTCTACATGTAGCCCAACTGACATTTCAGTCAGGCAACCTCTACACTGTATCTATGGACCTTTGACCAAGTGAGAACAGAAAATATACTGCTTATCAGGTGTTTATAGAAAGTGATTTGCTTTCATATTTTTCTAATTCTCTTCTTAAAATAACCCCTTTCTTGCATTCATCTTTCATTTGCAGAGAGCTTATCATTCTGTTTTTCCTTATTTGACTTCACTAAATCCTTAAGAGGAGAGGGGAATACATTTTATTATGCCTTCTGATTCAAAGCAATGTAATACATCTCCTTCTAGTCCATGTATTTAACTCAGGCCACCTCAGGAACATAAAGGAAAGTCGGGAGCTTGTGGTTGGGTTTATGCTTCCGCTCCTCTGAGAAACCCTTTTCAACTCAACGGTCTGCAATTACCCGTGGAAGACCTTGAGACTGTCATCCAGGAATTGTAGCCTGCTGATTCCTATGCATTCAGGAAGACATGAAAGCAATTACAAATTGCTTAACAGATGATGCATAATATTAGAGATGAAGAATCTGGCTGTGAACACTTCCACCAGGGAAATCCTGCCATGTGATTTTTTTTCCAGTTCAGCACCTGTGCTAAGAAGATCTTACTGACATAGTGCTAAATACTATTGAATAATGATCCAATATAAAAAGTTAACAGACCTGTGTCCTGGGTTTGAATAAACATGACACCTTAAGAAAGTCACTTCACAGGATAGACTCGCAAGGGTCCTCAAACTTTTTAAACAGGGGGCCAGTTCACTGTCCCTCAGACCATTGGAGGGCCGGCCTATAGTTTAAAAAAAAAAAAAACTATGAGCAAATTCCTATGCACACTGCACATATCTTATTTTAAGCAGGACAGGCAGTGGCAACAAAAACACCTGATGAGCCAGATAAATGTCCTCGGCAGGCCGCATGTGGCCCGCGGGCCGAAGTTTGAGGATGCCTGGATAGAGCCTCAATTTGCCCGTTAATGACATGAAGATAATCATAACCTATATTTCATGGCTATAAATGTAGCAAATAAATTACATGAAGTATCCAACACATACAAGTTGATCCATAAATGATAGCCTATTATTAACTAACTAGAGGCCCAGTGCACAAAAATTTGTGCACTCGGTGGGGGGGTGGGAGGGCTCAGCCCATCCTGTGCCCTCTTGCAGTCTGGGACCCCTTGGGGGATGTCCACCTGCTGGCTTAGGCCCGCTCCCCAGGGGATTGGGCCTAAGTTGACAGTCAGACATCCCTCTGGCAGCCCAGGAGCCCTCAGAAGATATCCACTTGCCAGCGGGGAGCAGGCCTAAGCTGCAATTGAACATCCTTAGCGCGGCTGAGGAGGCAGGAAAGGCTCCCACCACCACTACTGTACTGGCAGCCATCAGTTTGGCTTGTGGCTGAGCAGAGCTCCCCCTGTGGGAGCACACTGACCACTAGGGGGCAGCTCCTGCATTGAGCATCTGCCAGTGGTTCTGCTGTTAGGGTCAATTTACATATTATCCTTTTATTATATAGAATAGAGGCATGGTGCATGGGTGGGGGCCAGCTAGTTTGCCCTAAAGGGTGTCCTGGATCAGAGTGGGGGTCCTGGCCACCTGGGTGAGGGATTAATGGCTGTTTGCAGGCTGGCCACACCCTCTTCAGGGTGGTGGGTCCTGCTAAGGTGCCTGGACAGTGTGGGTGAGTGGCTAATGGCTGTTTGCAGGCTGGTCACTGCCTCCAATGACCCAAGCTCCCTGCGAGGATAGCTAGAAGCAGGTATCTGGGATTTATTTATCTTCTATAATTGAAACTTTGTTGCCTTGAGCAGAGGCCACAGCCGGCCAGGTGGAAAGCTTGGCTTCCTCCATTGACAAGGCAACCAAGCCTCCTGCTTGCTCCAGCTCCATGGCTGCCGGCTGCCATCTTGATTGGGTTAATTTGCATATAGTCACTCTGATTGGCTGCTGGGTGTGGCTTGAGGCATAGCAGAGGTGTGGTCAATTTGCATGTTTCTCTTTTATTAGATATTTATTGAACACTTATTATGTGCCAGGTTCTGTTGTATATACTTCACATATATTAACTTTGTGATCTTCACAACAGTTCTTTGATTTAGGTTTGTTATCATTCCCATTTTACTAATGAGGGTACAAAGTCCCACAAATATTAAGAATACTAGGAGCCGGTGCACAATATATTGTACACTCGAGGAGGGGGTCCCTCAGCCCGGCCTGTGCCCTCTCACAGTCTGGGACCCCTCGGGGGATGTCTACCTGCTGGCATGCCTGGCCAGCCTGGGTGAGGGACTGATGGCAGTTTGCAGGCTGGCCAAGCCTGCCACACCCACCCCACCCACCCTGTACCCACTACCCGCCCTGCACGCCCCGCCACCTGCGCCGCACCCGCCTCTGTGGTTGTGCTGCCAGCCTCCATCTTGACTGAGTTAATTTGCATACAGCCACTCTGATTGGCTGGTGGGCATGGCTTGGCTGGTGGGTGTGGCTTAGGCATCCTGGAGAAACAGTTAATTTCAATATTACTCTTTTATTAGAGTAGATTCCCAGATCGAATATAGTCAACAATATTGTAGTAACTATTATGATGCTGGGTGGGTACTTTATAGTGTGTTCCCCTGACATTTTAAGTATATGATTGTCTAACACCTGAAACTAATACAAAATAATGTTGAATGCCAACTATAAATGAAAAAATTGGCAAAAATTAATACAAAATTAATATTCCAAGATCACACAGCTAGTAAGTGATAAGCCAATATTTGAATACAGCAGTCTTAACCATGACATTAACTATCTCTACTATCATTTTTGAGAGCCTCATTTCTTTTCGAAATACAGCCATAACCTCCTGTCCACTTTTTCTTTATTAATGTACCTTATCTGTAAGCACAGGAAACTTTCTCAATAATCCAGGCAAAAATTGCCCCAACTTACTTCTGTAAGTTGTTCAGTTTCCCCCTCACACACAATTAAAGATTATCCTTAATTTGTAATAGAAACAGCTTCCTACAGAAAGCTATCCCACCTAACTCTGAACCATTCTCAACTACAAGTAACATCATCGGCTCATTTTCCTACCTTTAATTCACTGTTCTTTTCTAATGGGACTGATCTTTTCTAATAGTACACATTTTCTCTACTTTTTTTTTCACTTTTCTCATAAGCTTAAAACGACAAGATTCCTCTATCTTAGCATCTTGCAAAAGTAGGCATATATATCTATGACTCATCTCCTTCAGCCAAATGTTTTTAAGTATTCAAAGACTGTGAAGGCCTTTTTCAGTAACAATTTTGTACTTATCCTTTTCAGCTTCAAATTCAAAATGCTATCCCTCTGATTTCACATATTCTTCCTCCTACTTGATTTTAGAGGGGTCATCTGAAATTTGTGTGATTTAAAATATATATATATTATTTGCCAAGAATATGCATTTTAAAGCAATATAAATAAGAATTACCTACAGCTTTTAATTTGTCCATTTGCAGAAGTTTGCTTAATCCTTACCTGAGGATATTTTTACTTTGATTGTTAGACAGAGTGGAAGGGAGAGAGGCAGAGGGTGAGAGAGAGACACAGATTGGTTGCCTCCAGCACATGCCCTAATCACATATCCCTGGGGATCAAACCTCCAGGTGACATATGTGCCCTTGATCTGAAATCGAACCCATGACCATTCGGTGCACAGGCTGAAGCTCTAACCACTGAACACCAGCCTGGACCATTTGCAGAATTTATTGAACAGCAAGGGTTACTAGTTTTCTGAGGAAGATTTCTATTGAGATCTGCAGACTACTTTAAGGTACAGTATTGGTAAAGATGCTTTCATAGGATTTTACATGTGCAAATGTCTTTCTAAATAATTTTAGTACTGATCTCCATCAATAAAATAACCACATACTAAAATCATAAATAAAAACAAAATCCTAATAAAATGATAAATTGACCAGAAATGTATGGATCAGTTCTCATTTACATTTCTAGAGAGTAAATTTCCTTCATAAAAATATGATGCTCAAAACTGAAAGACAGAATGTCACTTCAAATAAAGAGGGAAATCCTCCTAGTTAAGATACCTTGAGTTGTGATTGCATAACACATGCTATTTTAAAAAGAAAATTCTCTTAGTTATTTCTCATAAAAATCTGTAATGTACTTTACATGACTAAAAAAATCCCTGACATCTCAGCAGGGTCATTCCAGCTGTCAACATGAACATAGGCAAAAGTGAAGCAAATACGATATCTCTACGTGCTTTCTTTGTCTGAAGAGAATGACTTCCATGCAAATTCACACCATACTCATTTGCAGATACACTACATTTTTGCACTGTGTGATTCAGAGGCATCCACATTTCCATGCAAAGGACCATTGAATTTCCTAACGATGTTCTGATTTCCTTAACAATGAACACCAGTGAACTCTCCCCTAGGCAAACCAGATGAAAACTAAATTATTTCTGCGAAATGAACGATTTGTGAAATCTTGGCAAACTGAATTCCCAGCATACTTAGAGGTGATCATGACTTCCTCTGTAACTTTGCCACAATGTGTAATATGTTAAAGGCAACAGGAGAAATACACTAATTAGTTGCATAACCTTCGGCAGAAATAGATGGGAACAGATCACCATGGAAGAGATAAAAGTCAAAAACTCTGGGGGGAAAAGAGTAATATACAGATGGGACAGCTTCACTAAGAAACTGAGGTTAACAGAGGTGATGTTAGAGGTGTTCTCTTATCACCGTTGAGTTGGTGATCTACTTTGCGCAGGAGGTAACTAAAGTTAAGCAAATTTCTTCCTATTGCTTCAAGTCAGTTACATAATCAAGATGAAAAGCTAAATTCAAAGTCCTAATCTCTATGCCTATATTTGCTGCTCCATATACTCTCCCCTGCATCAGAAAACTAATTCAGTGGACTGTGCAAGAGAAAGATTTTGTTCCCATTACCCATAATCTGATTATAGTCTTTTCACAGTGACTCTGTGATTCTACCAAGCAGATGCATCATGCTGTGGCACAAAAGATGGACTGTACTTCTTTATCTCAAGTAAAGAATTCTTACAATTATCGTAGCATTCCATCTATAGAGGGTTATAATTACCCTGGAAATGACTAAAATGGCCATTGTCGTAATTGGATTTATATCTATTCAGAAATTCAAATATTCCACCTCAGCTTATATCATCAAGTAATGAGGTTCTTTTGCATCTTTACTAGATTCAGCAACATGGAAATCTAAATTTAAGAGTTTTGCATCTTTACAAAATACAGTTATTCTATGTCTAAAAAAAACCAACAACGAAGCAAAGACAGTAGGGAAAACTATCTAAAAGTGGTTCTTCTACTGATATTAAACTAAAAAGAAAAATGTGTACCTTTCATTCACAGGACAGGTTTAATATTTAAAAGTTCTTTCCTATCTATGATTTCAGTTTAATCTTACCAGTATATATTCATAGTTTCAGTTTCTCTCCAACCATCAAACTAACCAAATTCCCAATGTTACTCAAATAATTTTTAATACCTACTCAGTCCTCCCAAATTGTGACTTTTCTCTTTGTCTCTTTTACATTTTTATCCTGTTATTTATTAGCCTGATGACCTTTGTACATTGTCCTTGCCATGCCTACTCTCCCAGAAAGTTTGATCCCTCAAATCTTACTTTTTTTGCTTTAAATAAGAAATCCAATTGACATTTCTAAATAACTCTTCCTTCAGATAACTGTTTTATTTTATTTTTAATATATTTTATTGATTTTTTACAGAGAGGAAGGGAGAGGGATAGAGAGTTAGAAACATCGATGAGAGAGAAACATCGATCAGCTGCCTCTTGCATACCCCCACTGGGGATGTGCCCGAAACCAAGGTACATGCCCTTGACCAGAATCGAACCTGGGACCCTTCAGTCCGCAGGCCAACGCTCTATCCACTGAGCCAAATCGGTTAGGGCCAGATAATTGTTTTAAAGAGAATCTGCTCTTTACTAGACACAGTTCCATTTTTTTTGTATTACTAGACCATATACCATAGCTTTCCTCCTCCAGCCCTAGACTTTGTTTTTACCTCTGCCTTATAGGTGTGCTTTCTGGCATAAGAGGCAGGGCCTACCAAAGAGCCAGGGGCTTGTTCCTTTACTCTGCCCTTAGCCTCTCAGAAGGCAGAACTTTTGATTTCTGTCATATCACCACAATCCCCTCCACAGCAGGTGACTTGTCCTCATGGTCCTGACCAACTAAATCCAAACTTTTCTTACTATAGAACAAAAACTGAGAATTGCCATTTTCCTCTCTCTTGATCTGTAACTTTGTGTTGACCTTTAGCTATATGGTAGACACGGGGTTAGACAACATGGATTAACATATAGGCCTTGTTTAGTGAAGGACAGATAGGCAAACAGACATCTAGAGTCTGACATTGCAAATGCTACACTGAGAGTTTGGAAAGGTGTCATGGAAACACAAAGAGGGAAGAAACCCCAAACTCGGGAGAATGGTCAGAGAAAGACTCCATTGAGAAATAGGTAGGAGTCCAGGAGAAAAATAAAGAGAGGGAGGTTATACCATCCAAAGGAAGCACGATGTTTCAGGATTCGAAGCCACAGTAGGACATGGTGCAATCAGGATCACACAAGTGGGACAAGTAGTAGTTCTTTTTTTTTTCTCATTTATATTTTGTTTTATTGCTTAAAGTATTACAAAGATTATTGCATATGTCTTTTTTTTCCCCTTGACCTTCCCTCGGCCTCCCCTACCCGCCAGTGTCTTGTGTCCATTGATTATGCTTATATGCATGCATACAAGTAGTAGTTCTTGTTCTATTTCTTGCAATCCCAAATAAATTTGCTTTCATGTAATCATGTTTCTGCTGTATCATTGCCTACCTGTAAAAATGCAGAACACCTTTACCATTTTCCTTTTCAAGTCCATGGTCTTGAAGCTCTACTCTGACATCATTTTTATAAGTTGCCCTTTATATTTTAAAACATCTTTTCAAGTGAGAGCACCCTTTCCAATCTGTCAAAAGGGCAGTTATGTTTAAACTGGATCCTACAATTTCTGCTGTCTTAACTCTTCTTGCTCACAAAGTTGGCCTTTTCTCTTTCCCACTACACATTCCCACTCACATTCTCACCCAGATTCTCCATCACCAACCATCTCCTGCTCTGTGTGCAACTCCTTCCCTACTGATGAGCATCGAGAACCCCCACGCCAATTCCTTCAGGAATGCTACTTCACTCTTACTTTATTGTAAAGTGCTTTCATTTTGTTGTGAAATTTCACCATGCTTTTCAACTTTGGCACTCTGTCTTTATATTACACTAGAGGCCCTGCACCCTCTCGCCATCCAGGACCCCTTGGGGGATGTAGAAGTCCCAGTGCGCAGATTGGGCCTGATCCCCACAGTCCTCTAGTATGCCTATAAGAGCTTTGGTTAATCTCTTCCTGCCCTCTCTCTCCCCTCTTCCCTCTGAGCTTCATCATTCTGTTCCATGTTTCCATGCCTATGCATTGAACGTCTGTCCCCTGGTGGTCAGTGCACATTATAGCTACCAGTTGAACAGCTGATGGTCGCTTAGGCTTTTATACCTATAGATAATCCTGCTGCAAGCAGTGCTTTCTCTATGCCTGTGTATAGAGAAATTAGCCACTTCTCTTTTCCAGTTTTGCTGAGCTGGAACTGACTGTCGGCTTTCTTTCTGTGATCTAATCCCTCTGCTTGCCTCAGACTCTCCTGAGGAATGTAGATCTCATCTATAGAAAACTTATTACATATTTTTGTCTTCTATTTAAGGTGACTAGATTTAAAGCAGTACACTACTGACTGGCAGGGGGTGTTCTTTTTTTTTTCTTTTTCTTTTTTTATTATTACTTACAATATTACAAAGAGTAATTGTGACTTTTTTAAAATGCCACGGGTCGCGGGACTAACTTAAAAATCGGGACTGTCCCGCCAAAAGTGGGACGTCTGGTCACCTTACCTATTGCTCTTTCCTTGGATCAGTTTTTCTGAGGGCTCTTTTTTTACTCCCAATCCTTTCTTTATTCCTCTGTGGACCTCACACAGGCCTCTCCTCTTGGGTAGTGGTTTCCTATTCTCAGCAAGAATTGTCTTCTCCAGCCATCTTTATCTTAGCTCTTTCTCTTCTTGACAAGTTTACCTAAATTTCTGCTGCACCTTCAAATCCATTTTTAAAGAAATACAAATAATATGTTACACTGATATTTTCTTCCATTCAATCAACGATTGTCTTCTCCATCCTCCGCCCTTCAAGAGTACCCAATAACACCTATACCAACCCAATAATATATACCTTCCTTTTTTGCTAAGCTCCTCATGCTATTTTGCCTTTCTGTAAGACTTTTTTCTTCAGGTACTTTTTGTTGTTAATCCTCTCCAAGGACATTTTTACATCAATTTTTAGAGAGAGTGAAACAGATTTTTGGAGAGACAGAGAGAGAAACATTCATGTGAGAGGACCAGGACCAGGGATTCAGCCTGTAACCAAAGTATGTGTCCTTGACCGGAATTGAACCCGGGACCCTTCAGTCTGCTGGCCAATGACAGCTGAAGCTCTCCATGTATTTTTTGCTAATATGATTTGTCGACACACATGGAAAGGACATCTCTGGTGTTCCAACAACAGCCAGAAGGCATCTCTGCCCTGGATTAGAAGCAGACAGTGTGTGGTGCCCATGGTCCTCTCAACAGCTTCTTATTTCATTCTTTTCTATTTTCCTGCCCTAATGCCAAAATGTCTGTGTTGCTGTTAATGGGACTTCAACATATTATAGTATTTTTTCAATGAAATTTCCATATGACCTGCTTCCCCTGTTTCAGTCCTGAAGAGAACTAGCAGCCTTGAGCCTTAGCTGGGGGAAATCATCGCAGTGCCTGGTGGTTTTCCTTCGGATACAGTCTACAAGCTAGATCCACTTTCTCTGTCATCTGGGGTTCATCAAACTTTTTATGTCAGTGGATCTGAACTACTGCAAAAATGTCTCCTGTGTTCTTCCTAATTGAACTAATAATTAAGAGCCCACATGGTCCCTCCCCAGGCAATGGCTCTCATCCTTATGAAGTGAATTCACATAAAACCCTCTTTCAAAATTCTCCCACTGCTCTCCTCGCCATTCCAGATTGTTTGATTTCCTTATCTTCCCTCTTCCTTCTGCTCTCTTTCTAATGGAAGATAAAATAGACAAGCTGGCTTTTCCTTTACTCTCCTATTTTTTTTCTCCTCTCTATTTTTTTTCCCTTTGTTTTCCATTGCCTCATCTTCCCAGCCCCAACTCCAGTTTTTCAAGGTTGTTGTTTTTTTTTTCTGTCTTCTCTCTTTTTTAAAGGCTCCTATTTGCAATAGACAGACCCCATGGCCAACTGAAGCCAGAAATAGAGAAGCTGATTTTGGCTCCTCTGACCTCTCTAACCTTGCTTTTTAGTAGCTTTTCTCTCCTTACCAACTTCCATGTGACTTGATCAAACCTACACCATACTCTCTCTTTTTATTATGTTTTCTTTTTGTTAACCTGAGGATATTTTTTCATTGATTTTTAGAGAGCATGGAAGGGAGAGGGAGAGACAGTGAGAGAGAAACATCGATCTGAGAGAGATTAATTGGTTGCCTCTTGTATGTGCCCAAGCAGGGATGGGAGCTTGCAACCAAGGTAGGGGCCCTTGACCAGAATTGAATCTGGGACCCTTCAGTCCAAAGGCTGATGCTCTATTCACTGAGCAAAACTGGCTAGGGCCACCATACTTTATTGCTTTCTTTTGGTTTTTCTCTCCATGATTTTGAGCTCCCCTTGGCTCACAGATGGATCTCATGTAACCCTCATCTAAACATAAAGCAGTTATTATTTATCCAGCTTACTGGTGCAGGAAGAACTTTCTTCAAGCACCCCCATGAGCTGGATAGTGACAGAACTCAGATCTTCTGAGCATTCATTCATCCTCTCCTTTTTACCCAACCCTCCCTGAGGAGAAGGAAAATCTTCCTGGGCCAATGACAGCTCCCAGTTGTGTGGCACTGCCATTTCATCTGGATTCCCTGTTAATCACCATCATCCCAGAACTAAAAAGGGAAAAGTGTTTTCTGTCAAGGACAGCACCCTGGCTTCTGAGCTTTCTCTGTCAAGACCCTGCTCTCCCATAGTTTCCCCTCAGGTTGGGATGCACCAGTAAATGTAGCTCCAGAGTGACAGGTCAGGAAATGAACTCTTTGTAGTCACTGAGTATGATAGAAAAATTTTAATTCTGCTCTATCAGTAAGCTTCTGAGTAAATCATTCAAATGTATGTCTTTGCCAGTAGAGATGTCATGTCTAAGGATTGCTTGGCATTGTTTATCATGAATGCTCCAGGATCAATGGCCCACATCTGGTACAATATTTCTTTACAGTGTTTCTTTATTAACTGTATAGGTCAAATCCACATAGAAATGTATGTTGCCCATAATTCAAACTTCTTTGGTATTCGCATTTTAAAAGAAGATAACATTGGCTTCCCAGAATCCACATAGCTATTAGGAAAAGAACACTTTATCTCCAAGTCTCCAAGTCACATGAGGACAAGAAAATAGAAGATTTAAAATTGGATCTGACCCAGATAAATCAAGGACATGTAGTTAACAGAGGGAGAATGTTAAAAGCAAGAAAGCAACTTGGTTAAGCCTTGCCTTGGGAAATCTCCCACCAACCTCTCCAGTATTCCCTTCCTCTTCACATGCCCTCATAAAGCCGGTCATTTCCTGGGATCCCACTTAGGCCCTCTACTAGCTGAAGCAGCATCCCAACCTATGGGGCCGTATCCACTATCTCCCCCTTTTTTGTTCATCTCTACTCATTTGGATAAATCTTTCATAACTTTCCCCAAAATCTGTCAAACTAAAATTGAATACCATGATGGACTGCCGTGTTGTCCACTAGGGGGCAAACCACTATTTCATATCATTGTAAAGGTCACCTAGAGCTTTTGCAAAAGGAATTAACGGTGGGATTTCAGGCACCATGACACACTATAGCATGAGGAATCTTGGCAAAGACATTTCTGGGACTCACTTTCCAGTTCACATTCCCCTACCCTCCACTCAAAATGTACATACATGAAATTAACCACAAGTTTCTCTACCTTTTCTATAGTGGTCCTTCGTAATACATCTTTCTATAATGGCACTTACCATTTTATGTTGAACTTCTGCTTTTATGCCTGTTATTCCCAGAACAGAATAAGATTCTTATGGGAAAGAACAAGTTTTAATCCTTTGTTCCCAGTACCTTGCACCAGGACTGACATATTGAAAACAAAATAAGGGTTTGGTAAACTGAATTAGTAAAGTACTAGGCTAAGCATTGCCTATTTTTTACAAACCATACAAAATGAAATGGATCACTAATCATACTTTTAAAAACACCATTTAGAACTTATTCTCTTATTTGTGTTAATAATGTCAAATAGACCCAATTGCCTTGCCAGTGTGGCTCAATGGTTGAGTGATGACCTATGAACCCAGGGTACATGTCCAGGTTGCAGGCTCAGTCCTCAGTAAGGGGCATGTGGGAGGCAGCCAATTGATGTTTCTATCTCTCTATCCCTCTCCCTTCCTCTCTCTCTAAAAACCATTTTGAAAATAGGCCAAATTGTGATGGTTCAGTATAAGAAATGTATGTCTTGCTCACTCAATAGTACAAGGTAGTTCCACATTTGTAGGTAGGACTCTATTTCTTTAGGAACCATTCAGAAATTCTGGCTAATTGAGCCTCTGCTCTTCCAAGGTCACTCTAAGGTCATTATCTAGTCATTAGCGAGAGAATAGATCATAGGTAGGAGTTTGAGGGGATTAAGTCTAGAAGTGGTGCACATCACTTCTCTAGCAATCTCTGCCAGAGTTGAGCACTCATTCTTTGGCTGAAAGTGTGCTAATCATTTCCTTTGTGCCAGGTACTATGCATACAGATAAAAGCTACTATATACAGATGATCAAATTCATAGAAGTGAGATACAATCCAATGATCACAAAAATCAATACATGCCTGCTGTACATGATTATAATTATTGTATGTGATTATAATGCAACATTCCTATAATTAATAATTCAAAAGAATATTACAGGGAGCTACTAAAGAGTATTCAGGAAGGACCTTATTTAGTCTGGTGACTCAGGTATGGCTCTTCAAAATAAATTATCTTTGAGGTGAGGCATTAAATATGAGTATAATTAACATGACACATTTAATGATATAAAGAAAATTGATGTGGCTAGAGCACACAGGGACAAGTGGTATCAGATGAGGCTGAGGGGTAACCTGGAACCAAACCCTGAGGAATACTGTAACTGATGTAAAGATGCAGGTCTTTATTCTAAGAGAGACAGGAGACCTATTTGAGAATTATAAGTAGATTTGTTACCTAAAAGGTGACTGCCCACAGTATTTCAAGAGTAAACTTAAGGAGACCAACTAAGAGACTATTGGAATAATCCAGGTGACAGATTATTGAATTATGGTGATAAATACTCTAATATTGGAATATTAGAGATTTATTGGATAGGGATGGAAACAAGTAGACCCATTTGAGAAATTTCTAATAGATTAAAGCAGAGCTCTAAAGAAGTCAAAGATCAAAGATAATTCCAGTTTTCCATCTTGACTGCTGGTTAAATGCTGGTACCAATCACTGAAATAGAATGAACCAAGTTTTTGAGAAAGATAATAAATTCAGCTTTTGGCATTTGAGCGTAATATGTATGTGAAATATTCTAATGTGAAAATGACAAGCAGATAGTTATATGTATGAGTCTGTAGCACAAATAAAAGATTTTATTGTTCATATATTTGATGTTTTTCTTCTTATTCTTATTCTTAAAGATACCGTTCAATGCTAGTATGGTGGTGATGAACTCCTGTAGCTTTTCTGTCTGTGAAGCTCTTTATCTAACCTTCAGTTTTAAATGATAGTTTTGCTGGGTAGAGTAATCTTGGTTGTAGGTCCCTACTATTCATCAGTTTGAATATTTTTTGACACTCCCTTCTGGCCTGCATAGTTTCTGTTGAGAAATCAGATGACAGTCATATAGGCATTCCCTTGTAGGTAACTAACTATTTTTCTCTTGCTGCTTTTAAAATCCTCTCTTTGTTTTTAGCCCTTGGCATTTTAATGATGATGTATCTCAAAGTGGTCCTCTTGTTTGGTACTCTGTGCTTCTAGACTTATAAGTATATTTCTTTCTCAGGTAGGGTAAGTTTTCTGTCATTATTTCTTCAAATAGGTTTTCAGTATCTTGCTCTCTCCCTTTACTGGCACCCCAATTAAAAAAAAAAAAGAGTGGCCATAGACAAATAAATCAAGAAAGCATTGGATTAAAGCATTGGATTAAAAAAAAGAGAAGTCAATGAATTCTGTTGAGAGTTCAAGTCAATGAGACCAAAAAAAATATTTGGCTTACTAATATGCATGTCATTTGAAAATTTAACAGGAACCATTTCAATAAAATGATGGCAAGATAAATCAGTGGAACATATGTTATAGGGACAATGATTGTAGTCAGTTCATTCAAGAAGTTTGGCTGTAAAAAGGAGAAGAACTTGAACTATCTAGAGAAAAGGGTGGTTCAAACAAGATTTTGTTATAATAGCAAACACTCATATAGTACATTTTAAGTGCCAAGCACTTTTTTAACTATTTCACTTTGCCTTATAATCTACTATGTTTATTTTGCTCATTGATTTTTGCATGCTTTATTGTATTCCAGTGCCTAGAATAGTACCTGGCACACAGGAAATGCCCAGTAAATATCTGCTTAATGAAGACATAGTGAGTTAATGCCCATGTCTCATTCCAGTGCTCCTCCCACCACTCTGTTCTGCACTTGACTACTCTTTAATAGGCATTTTGATTTTATATTTTATCATTCTTATTTTGATCATTTCAAAATATCCACTTTTCTGATGTTAGTTATTATTTCTAAAAGGACTCAAAGTGTATCTTTTAATCAAATTAGAGGTTAAAAATATCATGAAGAAATTTTGAAGATCTAAGTCATAAACAGAAATTTATATTTAACTGTGTTAATGTTATGCTTATAAAAGACTAACTGGTTTAAGCTCTTAGGGACTTAGCATATGCACTTCTTTGCCTAGAACATTCTTGCTCTCTTCTTCAACGGGGTCACATTGATTCTTCCTGCTGAATCTTCACATCTTGGCTCAAGTATTGGCTCTTCCAGGATCAATGTCATGACACCAATTGCCACTTACATGCTAGTAGTTCTAGCTAAAAGAGGGCAGCTAGCTAGAGCCTTGTCTTAAAGCTACATTTGCATGTCAAGTTCATTCATTTTACAAAGAACATGCATTTGAGGTGGCTGGATTTATAAGGGCTATAAATCTCCTATTAAAGTTCAGACTCTGCAAAGTTTCAGCCTTATCCTCTTGGTTCCCATGGCGTTTGTGCTGCCTATATGGTACAGTTATAACATTATGTTGTTATTAACTACCTAAGTTTGTCTCTCCACTATATTCTGACAATCTTAAAGTCATCTTATTTATCTAGGTATAATGGAGTCTAGTACCTGAAAGAATCCATGGTGGGACATAACAGTTGTTTAATAAGAAATGAATGAATAATTGAATGAATAAAAGTTAATGGATTATATAGTAAAATAAATATTCAAAGATATAATTCACTGTCTCATTCACCTGAACAATTTAGAACACATTTGTACGCTAGGCCAGATTCAGTCTCTTTAGCCTCAGTACATCCACAGCAGCATTTCACACTGTGACCATCTGGACCATTAGATGTAAATACCGATTTGGCAGATACTTCAGGGCTATGAAAGTACTTGTGGGAATAAGATGAATTTGAAAGATACTACCACACAAAGGACATATTTAGAGCCACCCACTTTGTTATTTAGATAAAAACCTGGCATTGTCCTTCTTATAAATAAATAACATCTTAGTATTTTTTTTTATAAATGGAGGATACAAATAGTCTGAATTTTCATTTTGAGAGATTATGGGACTGCCATTTAGTACTTGTCACCTCTAAATAGATTCCCAACCACATAGAAAAATCCTCTACTCAAAGAATCTATCACTAACTTAACACAGAAAAATCCTAAGATTAATATAAATAGAACGTGCCTTTTTAAAATGCCACAGCATTAAGTCCATTCAGGGGTCTTTTAAAAATTCATCCTAAAGTATATCATTGCCAACACACAGGTGAACTTAGCCCCATTTGCAAAGGTTACTAAGTGAAACCCTCTTTTTACATATAAAATGAGGTATGGTATTATAGAAGCCATCAAATAAATATTCATTTTAAATCAAACTTTTTATATAGCCATTTGATATGACCTCTGTTCTAATATCTACCATGCTTTTCAAAAATATATTGCTGGAGTTGTCTAGTCAATCATTAATTTGCGTCTACTCTATTTAGTGGCTACTTTTTTAAAAAAAATCATGGAATTATCAAGCAGCTCAGAACAAAAATGCTTTCTGATTGTCAGCTCCCCATTCTAAAAGAGCAGGTTAATTTCTCTAAATCTCACAGTTGGAACTTTCTAACACTGACTGGCAGTTTCCACCTAGTGATCAAGGCAATTGACTAAAATAAATTATACATAAAGCTGAAATTACTAATAGTAATAAGGCCCCTTCATGAGATAATCACAGCAGCAAAAGCACTTGTCTGTTGTCTGTGGCTCTACAGGGTCTTGCTTGAACTTACCTTATAAAAACTGTACTTGCCGAATGTTTTCATTTCTAGTTTTATGATGGGACTAAAATGTTAGCGAGAATGGGATAGCCAATGGGCAGTCAGTTGGAATATTTGATTGTCCTCCCAAATGGCAATTTGATGGTAAAAACAACTCATGATTTGAGTCTAATGACCTTGCTTCAGCTCCACACTGAAGACTTTATGTAATCTCTGAGTCTCAAAGTTTTCATTTATAAAATGGACATAACGATACCTACTTCACAGCGCAGTTCTGGAGAAAACACTCGCAGAATTGTCAAGGAGCAATAAGGACCTGAGAGACAGATTTAGGTATCATTTTTCTACATAAATGTTTCAGGAACCACTTTTGCCTTCCATCACCATAACCCTGCTAAAGGAAGCATTTATAAAATTTAGAAATGTTTGATTTCTAGAAATTCAGAGTGATAGATAAAATATTTAATATTAAATCTTTATATATTACTCTTCAATTATCTTTCTTCCAAACTGACATATGGAAACGATGAAATAAGAACTTAATGTGAAAATGTCCACATAAAACTATCAGATCATTTCAGTTCTTCGGTGTCGATAACGAGGGATACAACAAAACCTTCACATGCTAAAACCAGACTCTAGGGACAGGAGTTCATCTTCATCTAATTAAATGTTCTAAAACAATTAATCAAGGATAAAACCAGGATGTAACAGAAGAAAGTTGGCCCTATTCTCAAACTTTTCATTTTAGAAAATTATTAAAGCTGATTTCTAGAGAATTAGGAACAGCATATATTTATATCTCAGATAGTTACAACTCAGAAAACTTAATGAACAAGATAATGGTTCACATGAATTGGGTATTTTCCTCCCCCATTTCTAGAAAATGAGTTGTTCATTATTTATCCGCTTGGTTCCAAAAAGGACACAAATTCCAGAATAAACAGTGACTAGTTTTCAAATGGGTGATAGACCCAGAAATAAGATTTTAAAACTCTGAAAAGGAACTTTGATTGATTGATAGAAACACATATGTTTAAACAGTGTACCAATTCTGATCATTGTATGAGCAAGTGAAGTTTTATGTGTTTAAGCCCCTAAGTTAGTTATATGTAGATCTGTAAAGGCTGCTAAAATAAGGACTTTTTTCTTATTTTTCTTTCTCCCAAAGTTTCTGTTTCAGTATTTTGTTTTTTAAAAAACTACTCCTTTTTTTCTACCCTACAGTTTTAAAATTACAGAAAACTTGACATATTTTTCCTACTTGAGATGTGGATTTTCAAACTACATAACTTCCCTCTTCTAAAACTAAATACTATGTAAAAATCTTTAAAATTCCCTAAATATCATAAGATAGAATAAAATGATACTAGGATATAGGTAAGTTGTGGCATTTTTTTAAACAATTGAGATGCCAATAAATTAGCTATGGAATTAAATGATGGGCCATAAAGAGAGGTGTCATTTAAAAGAGAACAGTCGCGTCTAAAACGCCTAATTAGAACTGCTACAGAAACCTGGTTCTGCAATAGAGTGAGTTCCCCAGGGAGAGACTTGTGGCAAAAAGACAGAATCCGGCAAAAAGGACCCTCTTCCTAATGAGCGTTTTGAACAGCAATTTTGTTCATTTACATCTCTCTTATCTCATAAAGTTCCGATAAATTTGTCTACACTTTGTATTAATTTCTGTGATATTGACTCTCATTCTGTATTTTCAAAGCCTATGCAAAGTAATTTATTCCACTGGATCCTTCTGATGTGTAAATTAATTTGTAGGGGTGGCATTTCAGGTGAATTTAGCACATTAGAAGTAACCATTACCTACACTAATAGAAGTGAGCTATGACCTACATAACTCAAAAGGGGATATTATCTAAAATTGCCATTTGCTTTTTGGAAATGTGTGGGAACTGATCATTCAAGCAAGGACCTTGCCCTCAAGGAATTTACAGTCATGTGGGAAAACTAAGAAGTGGAAACAATAAGACAAAAAATAAGTACTTAATGACTTAAGAGATGAATAGGTAAGGTGTTCTGAGGACTCAAGGAATGAAAGAATGGGGGCTGTAAATGCTATGGTGATTCTCTCCTATCATTTATGTCTCTATCTTTCTCTCCCTCTTCATTCCTCTCTGAAGTCAATAAAAATGTATTTAAATTTAAAAAACACATGTTGATATTTTCAATAAAAGCACTACGTAAGCAGAAAGAGCATCACTTCTCACATACATATATACTTCTCACCTATAGATAAAGCATAGAACAGGGAGCTATGCCTTTCTCTCTTAAAGGTGGATATAATGAGTATCCTATAAAGAAATTACATTTTCTTAATTGTTAGCTTACATATACACAGATATTTCCACAGAGACTCTGGCTGATTTAATATTTGTAAAGTTACAGATAAAGCTAAATATGGTCATAATAAGAGTATAACATGAGAGGACCTGAGGAGATGGCCTCTGTAACTCCTATGTTAAAAGTTTATCTTCAGAAATATGATAACCACTACTCTCTTTGGAACCAGAATTCACTTTTTTGGGGGGATGGGTATGGGGGTATGGAGGAGGCAATAAGAAATAAACCCTAGTTTGTCAGATACCTAATTCCCTATGGCAGAAAGCCGTCTAGATCCTCCACTTCTCCCACCTCATCTCCCTCATGCTTATAAATACAAATGTGAAAGTTCTAACAACCTGGTTCTTAATTAGTGATATCAGAGAGTAAGACACTTAAGATGGGAGAACCTATAGCAGTTCTTTCTGGAAAAGTAAATACAAGTTTTGTATGCCATCATCTTCAACTCTGACTCATTTCTTCAGAAATGCCTGGGTACAGGATTGGTGAATGTGGTTTGAGCGTAAAATATAGTATCAATTAATTAGGTGAGGGACTATGAAATTCTTTTTTATTACTATATATACTAGGGGCCCGGTACACAAAATTCATGCACTGGGTGGGGGGTTCCTCAGCCCGGCCTGCCCCCTTTCACATACTGAGAGCCCTCAGGGGGTGTCCTACTGACAGCTTAGGCCCGCTCCCTGCTCCACTTGGGGAGCGGGCCTAAGCCACAATCTAGCCTCCCTTTGTGGGAGGCAACCAGGCTAATCAGGGGAAGCCACCAGCCCCATCACCCCACTGCTGCAGCCACTGCAAGTCACCACAGCCACCAAAGTGTTTTCATCAACATGGACTCCAGTCCCTTCACCATGAAAAATGACAACTTTCTTTAGGCATTTTCTAGATGTGTCTTTCATAGGATATGACATTTCTTTCTTTCTGTTTTTTATCCTCACCTGAGGATATGTTTCCATTGATTTTTAGAGAATGTGGAAGAGAAGGGAAAAACAGAGAAACAACAAAGTGAGAGGAATACTTTGATTGCATATGCCCTGACCTGGGCTCTGGCCAGAGAGGAGCCTGCAACCTAGGTACATGCCCTTGGTCAGAATTGAATCCAGACCCTGCAGTCAGAAGGCTGAGGCATTATGCACTGAGACAAACCAGCTAGAGTAGGATATGACATTTCTTAGCCCTCCAGCGGTGGACCTTCATTTTTTTCTCCAGGAGTGTGGTGGAAAAACCCTAGATCGCCTTTAGGGATTCTTATTACTCACGTTACTAAGAATATTACCAGTGGCATACAGGGAGCCTAGCCAATGCGTGTTAAGAAAAGGTGTTTCCTCTATAGTTCACTCTGATCACTGGCTCTACCCCTGCCCATCCAATCCCAGCTCCACCCCTGCCAGGCCTATAACCTCTGGCTGACCCCTAAGTCCCTCCTATTGCTGGCTTCACAGAGTCCAGGCCTCTGCGATCACTGGCTCTGATCCTGGCCCCTGCCATTGCCGGCTCTGTCCTTGCCCCACTGGCAGCCTCTGGCCAAAGCTGCAGGCCTGAGCAGAGGACCTCCAGACCCCTGCATTGCCGGCTCCGCCCATGACCAGACCCCTGTGATCGCAGGCTCTGACCCTGCCCAAGCCCTGAGATCGCCGGCTCCATCCCTGCCCCCACGCAGCCTCTGGCCAAGGGTACAGGCCTGGGCAGGGGACACCCAGATCCCTGCTTTGCCGGCTCCACCAGTGCCCAGACCCCTGAGATTGCAGGCTCTGCTCCTGTCCTTCTGATCACTGGCTCTGCAGAGCCCAGGCCCCTGTTATCTCTGGCCTTGCCCCTGCCCAAGCCTTATGCCTGGGTAGGGTACCCTCATATCCCTCGGATCACCAGCTCCGCCCTTGCCCATGCCTGAGGCCTCTGGTAAAGGCCTCTGCCCTGGGCAGGGAACCCCCAGCTCCCTCCAATTGCCTGTTCTTCCCCTCAGACACCCTGCCTTACCCATCACCTGCCTGGCTAACAGGCCTGACCACTTAAGTGGCGGGGCAGAGCCAGACTGGGCGCTGCCATCTTGTGGCTATGGGAGCGGCCATCTTTGTGACAAAGTGATGCCTAATTTGCATATTACTCTTTTATTAGATAGGATGTGGCTATGGGGATGGCCACTTTGTGGCTATGGAGATGGCCATCTTTGTGACAGAGTGACACTTAATTTGCATATTACTCTTTTATCAGACAGGATATTTGTTTTCCAACCAGCCACTTAGATTTTTACAAATATTAGGATTTATATTTTTACACATAATAGGATAAAGAAAAAGTTAGACCTCACTTGAAATTAGTAAAATTTAAAAGTATAAAAACTTACTCCATTGTTCTTCAGTTACTAGAAGTTCAGAAATTCTAATCAATAGTCTTTTATCAAAAAAATCTAAATATAAAGTATTAAACATAATCCTATTTGAGCTATAAAAAGACCAAAAGTCAGGTAGGGGTGATTTTACTAAAAAAGTACCTGGCTCCTTGCAAAGGTATTTAATAAAGTTAAGAAGTTTCCCCGGAGTGTGGCAGTGCCGTTCAGAGTGGAGTCTCTAGCAAAGTCATCTTGGTCTCATTTGCTGAACCGTTGAATTATGGGTCTAGTTCAATGAATGTTAAAGCATAAACGAGCTGTTTAAAAACTGAAATGGGTTGCAATCACTCATGATGATACCTTAGTGAATGAAAGACCACTGGGCAGATGCAGATGAGCCCATTCTAATAGTCATAACGCTCCTCCTAAGGAATTACAATGTATTTGTAGACTATGTTTATCTTTATCTGAAAAGTACTTATGCTTGTGTATTGGCTTTTGTAGCAAGAGAAACTGGGTGACATCTGCTTCTCCCTTCGCTATGTACCTACTGCTGGCAAACTGACTGTTGTCATCCTGGAGGCAAAGAACCTGAAGAAGATGGATGTGGGTGGCTTATCTGGTAAGTCTGTGAATTTTTTTTTAATGCTGTTTCATCATAGTTACCAAGTGCATAGCACACATGCTGTGATTCTCCAGCCCTTAATTGATCACTGTTCTCTTCCTTACGGAGGCTGGAAGCAATCTCAGAATTCATCCCAACACAGTGCCCCAGGAAGCCGCTCT
The DNA here is from genome assembly GCA_004026665.1 of Murina feae. Lineage (NCBI taxonomy): Eukaryota > Metazoa > Chordata > Mammalia > Chiroptera > Vespertilionidae > Murina > Murina feae. The sequence goes on along the minus strand of PVJC01000294.1, from coordinate 45,125 downwards.
CAGTGTGTTGGAATTGGCACAGAAGATGAAATCTATTTTCCTGCTTCATAGCACAAGTATCAAGAATCAATTGTCAGTTCTACAGCATTGAAAGCTGGAAATGTTTGCTTTTCTTCTAAAGGGCAATGCCATCCTGGACAGTGTGGCTCAGTTGGCTGAGTATTGTCCTGTGCACTGAAAGGTTGCCGGTTCAGTTTCCCTAGTTAGGGCACATGCCGGGTTGCAGTCTCGATCCCCAATAGGAAGCATGCAGGAGGCAGCCAATCAATGGTCCACTCTCACAACAATGTTTCTCTCCCCTCCCCTCTCTCTCTCCATCTTCTCTCTCTTTCTCTCTCTCTCTCTCTCTCTCTCTCTCTCTCTCTCTCTCTTTCAAAAGTAAATAAATAAGTAAAGGAAGACATTAAATAAAATAAAATGATACTTGATACTTGTGCTATATATATATATATATATATATATATATATATATATATATATGATTTTTAAAAATAAAAGGCAATACCTATGACCAACTATAATTTTGTTTGGTTTGAGAGGGAGGTACTTTTTTGGTTCAAAATTCACTCATATGAAAAATATTATTTTATCTGAGACTTATTAGGTGTTTTATAGCCTAGCATAGTTTGCACTTCAAAATATGTGAATAAAGTCTGTTTGAGGTGCATCCCCATGGTAATGCATTTATTTCCTGTGGCTTATATTGGAGATGGGAAAGACTTTGGGATTTAAAGTTCTGCAAAACCCAACCTTAGTGTTTTTTTTAAAAAGTGGTGAGTAAAGTAGTATATTCTTGCTCAAAAGCAAAGTCAAGTCAAGGACTTGTCATTTCCACAGTTGAATGTACTTTTTTTATTTTCTGTATGATTAAATCAATTATATTTAATTTTCCAGTGAATTATTACAGGGTGAGAAATTTTCTTGATATGCCACAAGGTCATCATAAATAGATTATAGTTATCATTGCTTGTGGCTGTGACACTAGAACTAGCATAACTGGTTATTCAGTGCTTTCTCCAATAAAAATTTTGCAAACTTCAAAAGGTCACCCTAATGCAGCCTGGTGATTTTATATTCAGCGATATTCAACACAAAAATTATTAAATATGCTATACTTGAGTCAGGGACACTGACCTCTTTTCCTTTAGATTGTCAAATAAAAAATGACAACAGCCAACACAACAACAGCTGTCCAATGTGAATGAATCAAAATTATACCTATTTTTTGTAAGATTGGCAAAAAAATGTAATTACTAGTAATTAGTTTACTTTTGCCATTAGATGAAAAAGGTTGAAAATTGCTGTTCTCAAGTATAACAGCTTAAAAAAATGCTAGAGCTGAGTTTCTACTTACTGCACCACTAATTTGTTAATGAAATTCTCCTGGTGCCTCTTTATAACTAAGTCGCCTGAGGAAGCTGCACTAATTCTTTCATGTCACTAAGACCTCATTTAATAACTTACTGCTTTCATTGCCTAATAGCATAACTGAGCATATTTAAAGCGATGAGCAGTTTCCTCTAAAAATGTAAAGAGTACTTAATGTACCTAAGTTGCAAAATATATGTATCCATGTGTCTATACACACATACCTTCCCTAGCTCTATCCATTGAAAAGGCTACTCGGCGTTTTCTCCAATAAAAAATTTGTAAACTTCAAAAGGTCACCCTAATGCAGGCTGGTGACTTTATATTCTAAAGCAGCGATATTCAACACAAGAATTTTTAAATATGCTATACCTGAGTCAGGGACACAGGCTAAGTAGCCAAAAGCATCCCTAGCACAAGCTATGGTTTGAAGGTTTAATTTCTCATGAAAAGAACCTGGGGCTTATTAGAAAAATGGGAGATTCCAGATGTGACACAGAAAGTGTTCAAGGCAAGCCTAGACCATTCTATCTACCAAGAAAGCAAGGGAGCTATCAAAGACTGTGGAGAACCAACTTGAAGTGGTTTCCAATGATAAAGGTGTGATCATTTAAGCTTTGTAATGATAGTAAGTGTGATGTATTTGAACCTTAAAAAATAAGAGGATTTGGTGTGTCTATATGTAAAAAAAATTCAGAGAAATTTTTTATTACAAGAACAATTTACTACCAAATCACTGCCTAGTATCCTGAGGTATGACTTTATACACCTTTGACCTTTTGCTTTCCTTTGGTTCAAAAGCTAGATCCTATCACATGGTATTTTGTATCCTCTTTCAGGTTCTGTTCCAAACTCCCATGCCAGCAATATCATCATCCTCTATGCCTAGTACTCCCCTAGTCTGCCTTCCAGTTCATCTTAAATCCCTCAAAGCTGCTTCCATTCTTTACTTGTCATTTTCTTTACCTGGAATTCTCTTCCTTTCATTAATACCTAGCTAAAATCTATCCATTCTTCAGGCTCAGCTTAAATCTTATTTTCTCCATTCATTCAACAAATGTGTACTGCGTCCCTACCTTATGTTAGGTATTTCTTTCATAAATTGATGCCAGTATTACAGATATCCCCTATAGAGCCCCTTTTCCCCCTCCAACAAGCTCCAGCCCCACCCCAGGCTTTTACCACATAATTGTCTGTGTCCATGGGTTATGCATATATGTTCTTTGGTCAATCTTTTCCTGTTCCCTCACCTCTGTCCTCTGGCATCTGTCAGTCTGTTCCATGTATCCAGGCTTCTAGACCAGTTATGTTCATCAGTTTATTTTGTTCATTATATTTCACATATAAGTGAGGTCATGTGATATTTGTCTCTGATTGGCTTATTTCACTTAGCCTAATACTCTCCATGTCTATCCATGCTGTTGCAAAGTGTTTCTTCTTTTTTACAGCTGCATAGTATTCCACTGTGTAAATGTGCTTCAGCTTTCTTATCCATTTATGTCAGGTATTTCTGAAACTAGATGTGCATCATTGGACAAAACAGCCCAAGACGACTACCCTCATGCAGCTTATGTTTTAATGTGGGGAGATAGACAGGAAGCCAATAAATAAGAAAAACACATAGTATGCCAAGAGGGGGAAAGTGCCACTGAAAAAACAAAGGAGGAAGCAGGAGAAGGAATGCTGGGGTGTGGCTGTACATGGGTTGTCAGAGAAAGCTGCCTGGAGAGAGATGAGGGAGTGAGCCACAGGGTGTCTGGGAGGGAAAACATTGTAGGTAGAGGGACTCCATGAAGCCTTTTCTGATTCATCACAACAGAACAAGCCTTTCTCTTTTTCAAATGCCAATGGTAGTTTGTTTACACCCTTCAAGCATCACGCGTCTCTCTCCCTAGAATGTGCTCTGTATTTATATCTCCCACGATGCCCTCCCTGACTGCTAGCACTGAGCATAGCTGTTGAGTGAATAATGAATTATTTACAGAGGAGCTGTGGCCTGAGAAAACACAAGTCTTGCATTTCAAATTTGTTTAACCTACTTACCATTAAACCAACTTTAAGCACCTGGATGGTCTGTGTCAAAGTGAGCTAACCTTCGCATGTCCTGTGAGACCAAAATTATATAACGAGATCATTCCAAATAATTCAAATGCCAAATTACATTTGCTGGAAATGGCTGCTTAATTGGAACCGAAGTTGGATGTTTTGCCAAGGTTTAAATCCCACTCTGCCACTACTAGCAACTTGACTTTGGGCAAGTTCTTGAAGCTTTCTAAGCCTCAGTTGCATTATCTATAAAGGGGGAGTAATAAGAGAACCTCGTTTATAAGGTCCTTGTGGTAAATAAATAAAAGCTCTGGGTCTGTCACACCCAAATGCTCAATAAATACCACTAATATTTTTCTATTAGGAACTTTATCAAATCTTGGGTTAAATATGCAAAATGTGAGCACAGCCAATGGACAGTTTAACCAATTGCTTGATTCAAAAATGGAAAAGGAAAGTTCATCAGTTTGTTTGGTCAGGATTGCCTGATCAGTTCAGGCAAAATGCTCTCAGTAGACCATGTTCTGCATAGACCCAACAGTGAGTTAAGACAAGGCACGGAATTAAACAACAAACAAAACTGAAAAAATAAGAAATGGAATGCACTTTAAAAATAATTTTTATTACTACTCTCCAACAGGGCCTGTTTATATCCTGCCTATTGTGTTAATTCAAAATGCAATACATAAAGATTTTGCCTCAATCAGATACATGTAGCAAATCCTGTAAATTCCAACCTTTCCTTACAATTTAGAAATCCTTTTCTAACTTGGTATTTTCATTCCGTTCTCATTAGAGCCCTCTGAGGCAGTTTCTGAAGGTAATAACCTCAGAAAATTGAAATTTAGAGACATTAAATAATGTACATAAATCATTTTGCTCCATAGCTGGCACGTAGGAGGGGATCAATACCAGCTATCACTTTTGTCCCTAGTATTAACAGTCAAAGTCACCTGATTTGTAGTTGCTATAGCTTGACTAAAGCCCAGGCCCTCCGATTTCCAATGCAGAACTCTTTCCAATACACCATTCAGCCTTCCCCACATCCATCTCCTTCCAGGTGGGACAATAGGGATCCACCATCTCTAACGTAGTAGAGGTACCTCTCTGCTTGGAGCTGAAACACCAAGATCCTTGGTGTGAATAAAGCTAGAAATGGAGGCTTTCAGGGCTTCTTGATGACTGGGAAATTTCCATATGTATTAACCCCTATAAACACTCCCAGAATCACAGGGCTTCACTTGTGGCTTCTGGCATACTTTTCTTCTTGTATGACCCAGTATGAAACAGAATGCAGTCTCCTAAACCAGTTCTTTCCCCCCCTTTCCTTGAAGCTCACACGGAGTCCTTTTGAGGTGTCTCTAAGTGTTTGCACTGCTGGGAACCACAGCAATTTGACAGGGGTATTAATGTTGTAGCCCTGCTGCCTAAATTACAAAGAAAACAAAATCATGTCAAGCATGGTGATAAAGGGGTGCTGGGAAGACCCACAAAACAGGCAGAAATGCATGTATCTATTCCTGAACGTCACGGAGCTAGAAAGGAGGCTAAGAGGTGCAACACAGGACTGGCCCCAGGGCTGGCTGGGGAAATGTGGTTGCGTTCTTCCTCATCATCTCTTCCTCCCTTTTCCTTCCCTCCCCAATTCCCACCATCAGGCTTCTTCTTGGCCATCCCCAGTCCCGTCTTATCTCTGTGGAAGCTGCACCACAGAAAGCAAAGGGTAGGCTTGTAGGAGAGGTCCCCCATCTAAGTCTCCAAAAAGGAGAGCAATGAAGTTCAGCAATGAAATGGCAGCAACTACTTAAGGGAGCCGATGCGTAAAGAATAAAGGGACTCACTGTAGTAAAGGAGTCACTATCTGAATCTGCCAGTTGCCAGTGTGTGGCCTGGCTGCTGAGACAGACATCAGTTAAGACTGACCTTGCCCACTACCCCACCCACACACACACGCACACATGCACACACATGCATGCACTCACGCACACACGCTCTCTCCTTTGTATGAGATGCAATTTTTAAAAATTGTTCATTTTCTTGCATCTACTATTCTAGAAACAGAACTTGGGAAATACAGACAATTTCAATATTTGAAGGCATCTAAGAAAGAACACACAGCCCTAACCGATTTGGCTCAGTGGATAGAGCGTCGGCCTGCAGACTGAAAGGTCCCAGGTTCGATTCTGGTCAAGGGCATGTACCTTAGTTGTGGACACATCCCCAGCAGGGGGTGTGCAGGAGGCAGCTGATCAATGTTTCTTTCTCATCGATGTTTCTAACTCTCTATCCCTCTCTCTTCCTCTCTGTGAAAAATCAATAAAAATATTTTTTAAAAAAAGAAAGAAAGAACACACAGTCAACCTTAGGGAACCACTAGGTTCCATGTAGAAACCATGAATTAGCAGAGACAGAACATTCTTTCAGTCATTGTTTATCAAGATGTGATATTCTACCTACATTAGAGTCACCCAGGGTCCATGTTAAAATTTAAGATTTCAGGAACCACCTCACACTAAGCTATACTGTGTATCTCGGGGTGGGAACCCAGATATTATGTTTTCTAAATTCCCATGTTATTCTTATGCATCTTAAGTTTAAAACTATGCTTTATAGGGCATATAGTGATATCTGAAGCTATAGTGGTAATCATATCACAACATGTAAATTTATCAAATCATATTTTATATCTTAAATTTACACAATGCTATACGTCAATTATATCTTATTTTGGAAATAAAAATAAAAAACAACTACCCTTTAGAGGCTCACATGCTACCTCATCATTTTAGCTGAAGTTCATGTCAGCCAAATGCCAAGTTAGAATTTTTTTGGTCAGTGATGTAGAATACATCCTTTGCCTTATATACTGGGATTTTCTTAAATAACAAGTTCTATTTTTTTCATTAACCCAGTATCCTCTTTCCTGAAAATCACCTTTTCCACATGTGTAAACTATTCTTTTTTTTTCTTCAGTCAATTCCACTGAAAGAGAAGATAAAAGCAATAATAGTTCCTTTATATGTTCCTGACCACCAACCACCCTTATCTGTCCTTCCATTGGTGCTGAAAGCCTGACAAAGAAACCACTCCAAACTCAATTGATTTGAGTTAAAAGCCACTAGTCTGGGAGCTGGGCCAATAAATAAAGTGGCAAAAAAAAACTTATAAGAGCCAATTAGTTATGGATATGCAAATTAATTGGCCCGTGATATCAGGGTCAAGCAATAATATGCAAATAATATGCATCTTACTGAACTAACAGGACAGGCATATGCATAATAAGTTGGCTGTGATGTCAGAAGGCTTAATCATGATTTTAGGCTTGAATCTTAGAATATAAAGTTTTGTGACACTTCAAAGCATTTAGTTACAATACTGATAAAATAGTTTAAATCCTTAAAATGTAAATAAATTGATCTAAGAAAGAAATGACAAATCTTTACACTGGATTCTCCCGGAAATGGAGTTATTAAGAATAGTTTAAGCCAAGCTCTATGCATGTTGAGCCCAAGGCATTGTTACCACAGAATTGCTAGAATGCTATGCCTGGAGGGCTAATAGTGGTTTTAAGAAAATGAAAAGAGAAGCTGTGAGATCTGAGCTATATTTGAAATCAAGAGAAATGAGTGATAGATAGACTGAAATGCACTCATTAGAATAGTTAGCACAAAAACTCCTAAATAAGTCCCTTAGCTGGCAGGTACAGGTCCAGTCATTCAGCAAACACCATTTGAATATACACTGAGCTAGGCACTGTGCCATCCTCAGGTATGCAGGTAAAAGTCACAGCAGACGCATGCATAGCACAGCGTGAGCCAGAACACCCTTCTAAATGTTTCATCTCTGTTCAATGATTTAATCCCATTTACACCCCTAAGAGGCAGATGCTATTTTTAATGCTATTTTATTGATGGAACTAAAGCACAAGAAGTAAATAACTTTCCCAAGGTCACAGACTTAGTATGTGCTGAGTTAGAATGTCAAGCCAGTCTGAATTCAAACTCCATGAATAAAGCATATGACTTCTATGCCCTTACCCTTTCTCAGCAGGTTCAACCTGGAGCACAGATGACTAACTACATATTACAGTTTGAGAGATGGCCAAAAATTCTACCCTATTCCAAATTTCCTTTGTACCCAAACTAAAACTCTGTCATGAAGTCACTAATATAAATTAGTTTGTTGATTGTTTAGTTGGTGTTTGGCTATACACCAAAGACAGGATCAATCAATGAGTCCATGAGATCAAACATCAAATTATTAGATTTCTAGGCTGAAAGGAGAACCTCAGTTTCCCCCTTGTGTACAGACTGGTATGTTATTTTAGTGATTAAGTCTTTGTACACTAAAGAGGATGAGATGTTCTGGCAACATCCCTTCACCTTTATCAAGGGGTGTTGCCAGAACATTTTGGAAGAAAGTCCTTGTCTAAGGGATTTGAGTGCCTACTAGGTGGTAGAGAAAGAATGAGAGAAAATGTTATCTACTACAAATGTAATTAAGGGCTGACTCTGGAACACAGTGTACCATATCGTGGGGTTGAGAGTGGGGTGGGCAGTAGATTAAGCATACAAAATCTTACTACCACTCTAAAGTACTATGGGACTCTGTGGGTCAAAATTAGATATTGAAATATTAAATTGAAGAAATTGGAATTGTGCCCTAGCCGATTTTGCTCAGTGGATAGAGCATTGGCCTGTGGACTGAAGGGTCTCAGGTTTGATTCCAGTCAAAGGTACAGGGCCGGGTTGTGGGCTCAATCCCCAATGAGGGGCGTGCAGGAGGCAGCTGATCAATGATTCTTTCTCACCAGTGATGTTTCTCTCTCTCTCTCTCTCTCTCTCTCTCTCCCTCTTCCTTCCTCTCTGAAATCAATAAAAAAAATATTTTAAAAAAAGAAATTAGAATTGCAATAGACAACTTACCAGGGAAATAGAGCTCAGCTGGAAATGTTAACAAGATAAATCTACAGATGAGAAGTAGGATGCCAAAAGGTCTGTGCTAAGGCATTTTTACTAGTCCCCATGAAATTCCCAATTTTGAAGTTGACAAATGCTTTCAGCTACTAAAATTTCAACTTTAGTGGATAAATAGAAAAGTCTTGCTTGCTGAGTCAGCCAAAATGTGGTAGATGAGCTTCAGTATGTGCAAGCTTGGAAACAATACACCAAACGAGAAAAAAAATGAAGTATAAAATAACAGGGTCAACTATAAACCAAGAAAAAGGTCACACAGAACCATCCACTGAGGACATTTAACCCAAGTTCACTGCTAAAACCAAAGACTCTGGTGTTGTCATAGAGTTTATAAATACATACAAGAGAAAAAAATACTCTACTTTTGTCTTACACTAAGGCCCATCCTTAGTGTGATCAAGCACCTTAAGAAATATATAGTGGTATTAGATGATCAGAGGATGGCAACTAAAACAGGGGTGAAGTCCTAGCTGGTTTGGCTCAGTGGATAGAGCATCAGCCTGCAGACTGAAGGGTCCTGAGTTCGATTCCAGTCAAGGACACATCCCTTGGTTGCAGGCTCGATCCCTGGCCCTAGTTGGGCCCATGGGGGAGGCAACCAATCATGTCTCTCCCACAATGATGTTTCTCTCCCCCTCCCTTCCATTCTCTCTAAATATCAATGGGAAAATATCCTCAGGTGAGGATTAACACAAAAATAAAAATAAAATAAAAAAATAAATAAAATAAATAAATAAATAAATAGGAGAGAAGTTGCCGTGTGTGCGGCCAGGCTAGAATTAGGACTTTGTAGTCTGGAAGAGGAAAGCTGGGCACAGAGATGATTGAAGTTTGAAAATCATGAAAGGTACAGCTGACTGTTTATCACTTCCCACAATACTAGAATTAGGAAGCAACTTTGATTTTTGAAAGAGCATAAATAAAAGGGGGGGGGGGTCACTCAGTGTGACCTCAAAGGCACCTTGCTACTCAAAAATTCTCTTCCAAATTTCCTTCACTATTTTTCAGTTGGGCTAAGTAAAAACTTGTTACTCTAAAAGATTGAACAGGTAGAGATAAATGTATGGGTTTGGAGTAATGGACTTAACAGGGAACATCTCTCTAAACTTTCACCGTGTGTTGTACTGTAGGAACCCACGCCTTTCCATTGGCGACTATCAGAAACAGACCCCACAGCTGCATCTCCCAACAATCCAACCCAGAGCAGCTGCATTCCCATCCTTGAGTTGCATTCCAGCCTCTGCTCTCCTTTCAGTACAAGGAAAGGAATAGGGAGAGTCAGATTTTCTAAGAGGTTGTTGTATTGGCAGAATTAAAGTCCCCCAATAGTCCTGTTTTTTAAAACAAAATTGGTGGGTTTTTTAAGGGATATTATCCACATTTGATAAAGAAATTTTTCCAATAAAACTATTAAAAATGCATAGCAAATATGTATGCCATCTTTCTCTTCCTTTTATGAAGCTACAAGATTCCTGTTAGGCTGACCACAGGTGACAACAATGGAAATACTACTGAGCCTCAAACACCGTAAAGATGCTCAGAGAGACGGAAACATCAAAAATGATCTTTTTTAAAAAATGTTCTTTATTGTAGTTGCCTACACTTTCAGAAGGATATTTGGGTTGTTTTGGGTCCTTTAATCCCTTATTCCAAATACCTGTTATAAGCATGCCACTCTTTTCCCCTCTGCTCCATCGGTTCACCACCTGCTCATCATACAGTAGCCTTATGATAGCAGAAACAGCAGCCCTGTGGGAAAAATTAAATTGAAATAACAAGTGTAATTTTTGAATTCAATTGGTTATTTAGCTGTCATTTTCAGATTTTTTTGCCTTCCTTTATTCCTCCTCATTCCCTTTAATAATAAAATAAACAAACAAACAAAAACAAAACAAAACATCCATACTATCTCCAGGAGATAGAGAAAGGGAGTGACCCAGAAATAACATTACTATGGTGTTTTTTTTCTCAATGACAGCCATGAAGACATTTTCCAGTGAAAAGGTAAAGATAAAAATGGTCCCCTGGCCACAACTTCTGCCCAGCATAAACAGATAGGGCCATGAGGCAGCATCCTATCTACTCACTGCTTTATAAACCAACTCCCTATGAAAGGAAGTCAAGAGCCCATTGCAACGGGTTGCCTTTCTGAATTACTAATGACCTAACTTTTGCTATTCATCGTTACCATGATCCCTGGGAAACCAGGAGACTTCCTGTATATTCTTTCCTACAAAAAAATTATTTTTAAATGTTTATGTAGGAAATTAATTTTTTCGCTTAAAAATATGAAATAAGCACATTTTTTATATTATGAGGAACACAAACTGCTTTTACCCAAAATGAAAGCAATATAGGTTGATAAGAAATTCATAGCTTTCAAATGTCTAATTTCAACCAACAATATGATAGTCCCCCATGAACCAAAAATTTGTGAATGCATATTTAGAGATAGTATGCTTACAGAACTGATACATATAGGACTAATCTGTATGGAGCTGTGAGATTGCAGTTATCCACTAATCTAACAGCTGCCGTTCGGGCATATGATGGTCTTTCATATTCTAATTAAGGAAATAAATGCTTTCGCAATATTTTCCCCAGTTTAGTTTTAAATTTTAGAAAAGCTTGAGAAATAAAGTTAAAATAACCTATAATCCCACCACTTACTTTAATATGTAAGGAAAAAAATAAAGTCCCCAAACTAATCTCTCTAACCCAGCGGTTCTCAACCTGTGGGTCGCGACCCCTTTGGGGGTAAAACGACCCTTTCACAGGGGTCGCCTAAATACATCCTGTATATCAGATATTTAAATTATGATTCATAACAGTAACAACATTACAGTTATGAAGTAGCAACGAAAATAATTTTATGGTTGGGGGTCACCACAACATGAGGAACTGTATTAAAGGGTCATGGCATTAGGAAGGTTGAGAACCACTGGTTAGTAACCCCTTCCCATTCAGAAGTAGTTAATTGTCTCAAGGAAACAATCTGAAGTTTCATATCCAGATTTTCTTTTCTGCTTTATGTAAATTAAACACATACATACATATATATGCATATATATGTGCATATATATATATATGCATTTTATACAAATGGGACCATATCAAGTGCATTATTCTGTGAGACTTTTTGCCTAGCAATATAAATAAAGACCCTTTCAGGTCAGTACAGATATATGTGTCATTACTTTTATACTCACTGCATAGCATCCCTTTGTTTGGATGTATCATAATATATTTCATAAGTCCCTTAGAAATATGTAATTCTCTGAGGAAAACTAACTTACCAGAGGACTTAAAGCAATACCTGAATAAATAGAAGAATACACTCCTGGATAGGAATACAATATAGTAAAGATGTTAGTTTCTCCCAAATTAATAATAAATGTTACAAATGAAGTTAAAAGATCAACAACAGATTGGAAGAAAGCAGATAAGGCAGTAGTGTCCCTATAATACAAAGAGTTCCTCCATATAAATAAGAGAAAGAAAAACAATGGGGGGGAGTCTCCATTTATTTGTAATGTTCCTCAAATTTTCTTGCTGCTGCTTCCACTATTGGTTCTTGTTGATGGTAAGATCTTACATTTATACAGTCTCATCATGCCTCTAAATAAGAAAGGATTTTAAAGTAAGATGCAATTACCCTAAGTTCAAAACCTAAAAAAATGTGTTGCTTTAAAAAGACAACTGCAATTGATTGCAAAGAGTAGAAAGAAAGAAAGAAAGAAAGAAAGAAAGAAAGAAAGAAAGAAAGAAAGAAGGAAGGAAGGAAGGAAGGAAGGAAGGAAGGAAGGAAGGAAGGAAGGAAGGAAGGAAGGAAGGAAGAAAAGAAAGAAAGAAAGAAAGAAAGAAAGAAAGAAAGAAAGAAAGAAAGAAAGAAAGAAAGAAAGAAAGAAAGAAAGAAAGAAAGAAAGAAAGAAAAGAAAAAGATCTGGTCATTAGCTTGTAGCTTTTCATCAGCTATATTTGCAGGAGTTTGAATCCATGAAAACACTCAATCCAGCAACACTGTTTTGATAGCAAGTTGCAAATACCTGTGACAGTCAATGTAAAAATACCTACCTTTGCAAAAGTAAAACCAACATTTTAGAGAGAATTTACAAAACTACTTAAACATTTGAAAGCTGCTTATACTAAAAGTTGTGAATTGAAGGTGTACATCTAAAAAGGACTCTTAAGCTCCACAGTATCTTCTTCACATGCAGTGAAAACATCAGAAAAATGAAGCCAGCCCATAGAGCCATGTTCCAGGGACGCTTCGGTTCCCCCATGTAATTGGAAATCTATTTTAATCTTAACTGAAAGATATGTTCATGTATTATATAAGAATTTCACCAAAAACATTTTAAAACAATTTAGTGGCAGAGATTTTAGAAGAGGCCCTATGAATGCTTATGAATTATGTAAGTCTGAACTTTGATTTTAATAACTTCATTAAAATAAAAACCTTAAAAAGCCTCTCAACAAGAATTTAACTTCATAGAAATGCTTTATATGTGCCCTGGCCTTGCTGAAAGGCATGCCTAAGGGGTCATTCATGGTTATTATAGAGCAAAGACTAATAATAAATACCTATCTGAAAATGCCAGCATTTGTCCTCACCTCCATGGCCTCTACGGGAGTCCCCACTGGGCCATCAACAGACTTTCTCCCTAGAGACAGTGGGATGCATCCAAAAAGGAACAGCCACTGACATTGGAAAACCTGAATCTGAAGCCTTTAACCTCTCGGATTCTCAGTCTGTTTATCTATATAATTGGGATGTTAATGACAGCATGGCTGTTGGGTTAGCAAATGAAGTATAGCAGGTCCTCAAATAACATCATTGCCATTGTAACATCGATGAGACTCTGTGGGAACTTAACTGGTTTATAACAATTAACCTATAGTAAAATTGGTGTCATTATACTTCGTTTCACTTAAAGTCACAGAACCTTTCTTGGACACTAAGTCAGGACTTAACTGTAATGTCAGATGGAAACCAAGATTAAAGCACTGTATAAATGTTGGTTGTTTCTAAGCAAGGGACAGTTCTTGGTCAACTCTATTTTTCTCAGCATATCTTCGTTCTTAGAAAATACATTCCTATGTGGCTCACATAAATATTGCACATGTGTATATGTGTGCTTAAAGAATGCAATTCCATTATTTGGACAGCAGTCATCTGCTTAGATTAATCTGTCCTAGGAGAACATGCTAAGGTTCACCAGCAAATCCTGCCCCCTCCTCTGTTACTATTTGGCCATGAAACTCAGTATATTTTATGAAAAATAAGACCAGTAGTATATTTCTCAAATACTATATTTCTACCACCCTTGATTTTTTAAGTTATTTATTTAAACTTTCTAAGATACCAGATCTCTCTTCCAAGTGGTTCTTTTTTTTTTTGGTTGTTTTTGTTTTTGTTTTTATAACTGGCTTAAGACAAAAGCAGTTAATTAGGCCAACAAACAGGAATAAAGAGGAATTGAGCCTCTCTCGTCCTACTTATCAAGTTGGTGCCTGGTTGCTAGACAAATTCTCCCTCTCTCTAATATGAAACACCATGGAATGTAGGGTTCTGTTGCTACATTAATTTACCTAGAAGTGACAGGGCCTGATTCCAAAGTAACCACCATTTGTCTTCCAAATGACGGCCCAGCAGATGAATACCTAATTGGATACAACATGAGTCAGCATCATTGCCCACTGAAAGTGCATAACTGCGTGGTTATGATTCCAACCTTTACTTAGCGCTACAAATTCTCAAATCTTCACAAATAATAACACCAACATGAGAGAAGATCCCATGTAAACTCACATCCTTGCAGAAATGTTACTCTCTTAAGTAGCTTCTCCTCCAGCTGATTTCCTTTTCAACATCAAACATATTCCCAAGCTGTACCCAGCCTAGCCATTTTTTTATAAAATGAAAATTCTCTGGCTGGATTATGCATCTACCTCTAGCCTTCATCTTAAATCAGATGGATTGCTCCACTTGCCAACAGGAAAAGCCGCTCAGTTAAAACACTTACTAAGAAACTAGGTAAGAAATGTGAAATATTGTTGTGTATTAGTTCTATAGCACAGATGATTCCTCTGTGCCACTTTGATTTGTTACATAACTAATCCTAAATTTCCCCACATCAGTAATGTTGAACAGGGCCTCTCTCAAATAACCAGCCAGTCTGACCCAAGGTTAAACCAAATGCTTAGGAAACATTTTCTGCAAAGCTATAAGCCTGAAGGCTATCTATATTCCAGACTCCAGGGATAAAAGTATCAGAGCTTCACAGGATGCTAAGGGAGATATAAACATGAAATTAGTGGGTACATTCCAGCCTGAACCGCAAGTTTAAAAAAGAAAAACAGAAACTCTTCACAAACATATATTTCAGACAGGGCTGCTTCTATTGTTAATAAAATATCTAATCTAATAAAAGAGTAATATGCAAATTAACCATTACTCTGAGACACATAAGCCACACCCACCACCAAGCCACACCCACTGGCGAATCAGAGCAGTTGTATGAAAATTAACCCAGTCAAGATGGTGGCCGGCAGCTATGGAGCTAGAATAAATGGGAGGCTTCCATTGCACCAGCAATGGAGGAAACTGCCTGCTTAGGTCGGCCCGGCCTCTGCTCAAAGCAACAATGTTTCAATTATAGAAGCCATGGAGCTGAAACAAACAGGACGCTTTGTCAAGGCAACAAAATTTCAATTATAGAAGATAAATAAACCCCAGAAACCTGATTCCAGCCAGCCTCGCTGGGACGTTGGGTCAATGGGAGCTGTGGGCAGCCTGAAAACGGCCCTCAGCCCCTCACCCAGGCTGCCCAGGCACCCCAGTAGGCACCCGAACCCTGAAGGGACTGAGGGCAGCCTGAAATGGCCCTCAGCCCCTCACTCAGGCTGGCCACACCCCCATGGGATGAGGGTCCTCACTCGGGGGCTTGACCAGCCTGCAAATAGCCATCAGCCCCTCACCCAGTTTGGCCAGGCACGCCAGCAGATGGACATCCTCTGAGGGGTCCCAGACTGTGAGAGGAAATAGGTAGGGCTGAGGGACCCCCCCGAGTGTACAAATTTTTGTACACCGGACCCCTAGTCTTTAATATTCCTGCAATAGAACTCAAGAAAATAGAACTGAGGTGTTATGTAAATTTAGCCCAGAGCTAAAGGGAAGGAGATTCTCTTCATGCCAACTTATAAAGAAATTTTGATAAATGGGTGTATCTTTTAAAATTAACTTGCCCACATACAGTCAAAGTATACATTTTGACTCTTAAAACTGCCACTTGAAATTTTTTTTATTGTAAAGCAGTCCAGCCATCCTTAATGCTATAAACTAGTTATTAAATCTACTAGAACTTAATATTTGCTTATAAGCAAGTTATAGGAATGGGATTTTTGTTTTCATCTTGGGTGGAGCATGAACAAAGAGATTTTTTTATGTGTGTGATTGCTTTGGTAGGGGTGGTTCTTGTCATTCATTGTCTCTCTAACTTGGCATTTAAATTTTAAAATGATTTCATATGAAATGTAAAACAGCAGTGCAATCTTATTACCGAGATTATTCATTTTAAAGCTGAGATTGTCAACAGAGTTTCTCTACTTTACACTGAGTAGTCTGGACTAATGCATTCATTTCTGGAAACTGACTTAAGAGGAAAAGCATTGACTTTCTAAAGCAAATCCAGAGGCAGATCAGGGTCATGCAGAGGGCAGACACAGTCTCCTCGGGAGAAGAGTTGGAGATGTTAAAGCTGCAAAAGACAGTGCAGACACAATAACGGCCTGCAAATATATAAGAAAAGAATTGAACTTACTCTTGTTAACTATAAAGATCTGAACTGGGATCAATGGGTGTAAGCAATGAAGATCCATACTTGGTTCTTTCTATTTCAGTACCTAAGCAAAGGCTATAGGGGAGCTTCACAGAGATACTGTGTAGGGATAATACTGTACCCACCTCCATGGGCTAGCATTAATCTGTTAAATTCCTGTCTCCCAAAACTGTCCCATTCTAAATGAGAACTAAAGCTCTAAAACATCATAGCCAAACTGAAGCTGGTATTAACACACAAAACAGCACCTCTATTAAAGACACATTTACCCTCATCAAGAGCCAGCATTTTTCCTTTAAAAAATAAGAATGAAAGACTACTGATGATGATGATATAACAATAAATAGCTGTAATCTAATTGATGCTTTTGGTCTTGTTTAAGCCTTCTCATTATCCCACGAGGTGGATATTATCCCCATGTGATTGATATTATCCCCATATGTAAATGAGGAAACTAAGGCTTGGAAAAGTAAAGTGACTTGCTCAAGGTCACACAGTGAACAAATGACACAACCAAGCTCCTCACTCCAGCTGTGTCTGCGACCTCAGCCTGTCTGCTTACCCACTTACATTCCAATGTCTAGACTGTGCACACTCTAATTTCAATTGGCCATAATCCCCGAACCATAGAAACCTCAACCCTAGAAGATAATAAGTGCTTTTGAGCTGCAAAATGATCATCCGTTGGCTCACAATTAATACCCTCTATAGATTATTTTGACAAAGTAACAATATCCAACTGTGCCTGCAAATGCTAACACATGCAAATCCCCGTGATTTCATAGATAAATAGCAAATACGCTAATGAGAAAAAGAAGGGGAAAAAACCTGCTCTTCGTTCATATTTTTCCCTGTGTGTTTTTTTATTTCTGCTGGAAAAATAATGTCCAGAAGGAATCTGTGTTCTTTTCAACAACTAAAAGAAAAAGAGGAAGGTTAGTATTTACAAGTTTATACAGAACAGAAAAAGGAAAAAAAAGAGCAGGCATGAGCTGTGGCTTCCCAGCGGGCTGCTGAGCAGTTTTAATTTACTTTTAATCATTTCAGAAGTCATGCCTCAGAGGTATGAGCTGAAAAGCTTTATAGAATTTTGCTTTTTTCTTTCTTGTCCCTCCTTTTTCAGGTTGGCAAAATAAAATGCTAAAAGAAAACAAAAAAACTGGGTAGAATCAATTTAGGCATTTGCTTCTCCTGGGAACTTCAGCTATGCTAGCCTTGTCTTCATTATGCTTTATCTTTTACTGTCCACATATTTCACTTGATCACAGACTTGTCTTTCCTTGTGTTCTGCAAATGCCTTTTCTCATTCACGAGACTGTGAAGTTCTTTCATCATCAGGGTTGCCAGGCACCCTGTGTGTCGCTGTTTCTGTGTTTCCATGACACGCTAGAGTCAGCACACACCATAGGTATCAGTGGCACTTTCTCTGTGAATTTCTTTTGCCAGAGACCTGACTGAATTCATTTCTACATGGCCATCATCTGGCATTACCTAGCATGTAGTTAGATCCCCATAAGAGATGAAATTTAAATGAAAATGAGAACATTTTATCCCCTACAATAGGGCTTATAGTATGAACTGAATTAAAATGAATTGAATAGAACAAATCAAATTGAACTGAATCGAATATATTAAGACATTATTATGTCACAATAAAACTATCCAGATTATACTCACAGACAAATTGATTAGCACAGCCTAGCTATAATATGATTCTAAAGATTGATAACTCCTAGGATTACCTATTATGTTACCAGAGAAAGGGCAGTAACCTTTAGGCATAATACGGTAATTAGTTCTTTAAACTGAGACCGAAATGGTAGACACAGCCCAAATCACTGTGTATTTGAAGAATAGCTAGGAAATGTGGAACAAACCTCACGGTTGACAGTATTTTGAAAAAGGCAAATGATGTCTAAAATAACATGAATTGACACTGTTGTTTATATGGAAGGAGCCCCAAACAAGTACATCTTAAATCTCATTTCCCAGTCTAAGTCACCTTTTTGGTCCAAGGTTTGCTGTGATCCACAGAGAGAGAAATCCAATCACTATCCTCCCTTCAACCCTACTCCTTTCTTATTAGCTCTGGCGTCTAGAAACCAGCCCATCAGCTAGTCAGTAGCCATGTACCTGGTCTAAGCCCTGAGTTAGGCACTTAAGATTCAGCCAATGACATGGACAGTGTCCCTCTACTTGAGCCTATAGTCTCAAAAAGCCTGCAGTCGCTCCTGGCCCACATGACACAGTAATTGAGCATTGACCTATGAGCAAGAGGTCATGGTTCTCTTCCCAGTCAGATCACATGCCCATGCTGGGGGCTCGTTCCCCGGTGTGGGGTATGAAGGAGGCAGCTGATCAATGATTCTCTCTCATCACTGATGTTTCTTTCTCTGTCTCCCTCTCTGAAATATATATATTTTTTAAAGCCTATAGTCTCAACAATACAAAAGTACTGTAAATAAATAATCACAAATCCTGTTTTTTTTTAAATTGACAGAATGTGAAATGAAGAAATTCAAAGAGGCTTCCCTCACCCAAAGGATGTAGTAAGCTGCTTTAGGAGTTACAGGCAATTCTTTTCTCAAAATCACATCTCTTTTCATAAAAACAAACAGATAAACATTTAATAAAAACCAAAGTGATGGGGTAGATGAGATATCGCTTCTTTATGATCTTTACTTAAGTAGCATAGAATTGCATGAGATCAAGTGTCTTCAAATATTGATGATGTTCACCTATCTATCAGTAAAGCTTTGGGAGCATATTGTTCCTTGTATGTTCGTTTATAGGTTTATAAATTTATAAATTTTTTACATTTACTACTGTAGTAATATAAAATGGACATTGCAAAGCTATTTAAAAATAGAAAAAATGTAAAGACTAAATCAAATATAAAATACTCATTTTACAATTATTGTTGTATTTTACAAATGATAAAATGTTATTCTCCCTTTAAAGGTATTATTAATATTTCTACTGTTAGTAAATATGCCTCATATTTAAAAGCATAGTTTTAACTTTGTGATATAGAAATTCAAGTATTCTATTTCCCTTTCCACTTAGCTTCAGAGTGCCACATCTGTAAAAATACTTCACTAAAGTCCAATATCAATTTTTAATAGTAGTGTGAGATTCGTAGTAAATATAAGTCAGTATGTCAGATTGACTGAAGTTTTGATGATTTTAACAAACTTCTCTAACCTAAAATAGATTATTTTTTTTAATCTCTAATCATGATGAACACAGCTCACCCTAGAGTTGAAGAATTCAGCTCGGTCATTCTGATTTTTCACTCATGTGAAATATATTTGCATTATTAAAAAGTTCAAGCTACTGCTGTTATTTTTCAGGAATCACTTTCAGCAACATACTCATTTTGTGAGGATTACGTCGTTACAATTGAATAATATAATCCACAAATCAGTAAAACTTGGCTCACATGAGCTATGTGCATAACAAAACCTCAATAGCAAATAAACAAGTGAGGGTCCCTGCATCCCCCACCCTCACTGCAGTGTTTCCTTGCATGTGAATCGTGCCCAAACACTGCTATGGTGAGTACCTCCAATCTTGGTAAGTCTGTAATCCTTTTACTGCTTTTTTAGAAGAAAATATATGTAAAGTAGAAATTCTAATATCTTCTTCATGAGGAAGAACAAATTCTTCACTGGAGACTTCAGAAAACTAAAGGTTTCTAGTTTATAAACCAAAAATATGCCAGACAGACCACATTTTTCTTCTTTTCTCTTACTACAGGCAGAAATATCTTGTCATTTCAATTTTTCTTTCTTTAAAAATCAATTACTCATTCACCAAGAACAATGCATTGTAACTTATCAATGCAAAGTGTAATTTTTATGTAAAATGATACACATTTTAGTAAATGATAAGCTCTTCATAAATTTCAGAAGTAACACTCTAAAAAGGACACATAAGGAAGTGCTAAGCCAGATTAGTTTCAGGACTCGCAATGTTACACAAGGATTAGGAGACTGGGTGGCTAAAGGATGGCTGAGCATAAGTATTTGAAGAACTGTTCTAGGGACAAAAGTATGAAATCATGCATTCAAATATGTACTGTGTTAAATACCCACCTGCTAAGTACCACAATCGGCTAGGAGTTGGAAAAACAAAGATGAACAAAATCCTTCAGGCTTGGAGCTGACTCAGAGAAAGCCACTTAGAAAGTAATGTTGTGTGAGATGTGGGAGTCCACAAACTTTTCCTATAAATGAGTAGGTAGTAAATATTTTAGGCTCTGCAGGCTATGTGGTCTCTTGCAACTATTCAACCCTGCCCCTATAATACAAAAAAAGCCACAGACAGCATGTAAAGAATGGATGTGGCTGTGTTCTAATAAAACTTTATTTGCGAACACTGACAGTTCATATAAATTCACATCTCATGAAATATTATTCTTTTGATTTTTTTTTCCAACCTTTAAAAAAGCAAGAACCTTTTTAGCTCATGGCGTACAAAAACAGACAGCAGCCACATTTCGTCCATGGCAGTAATTAGTTGAGGCCTGAAAAAGCTAAGCAGGATAGATAACCCCTAGTGGGGGTCTTGGGAGCTTCCTGGAGAAAAGAACTGAGCTCAAGGTGACAGGCCCAGTGGGAGCAACGGCATGGCTTGTGTGAAAGAGACTGGGGAGTGCAGATGAACTGCAAGCAATGCTGCTCAGCAGAGAGGAGTGAGAAATGAAGTTGGAGAGAGAAGCGGGGATGATCAAGGAAATTGAACTTCATGCTGTGGAGGTGTGAGCAGCCACTGATGGGTTTAGCAGGGGGGGGGGGCGGGGGGGTGAATGCAGTTTGACTTGGCTAAGGATCCCAGTTC
This sequence comes from Murina feae, assembly GCA_004026665.1. Lineage (NCBI taxonomy): Eukaryota > Metazoa > Chordata > Mammalia > Chiroptera > Vespertilionidae > Murina > Murina feae. The sequence continues at coordinate 24,052 of PVJC01000294.1, read as the reverse complement.
TGCCAATCACCAAGCTATAACCTCAAATCAGTATATCTTCTTTCTCTAAATCTCAATTCCCTGCTTTAAAAATCAAGATAACACCTATCTTAGTGTTGGTTGTTTATTATCACACTGTCTGCTCCCCTTCCTGCACACAGTGTCATAATGGGCACCATGAGTTTCACTGCTAACTTCTCTCACAGGTGTCTTTTCTACATTGCAAAAACAGGTCATTATCAACGCACACCAAGTGTCTAGCATGGTGCCCAATAGAGCAGGTATTCAAATGTAATTAATGAATAAATGGGGAAAAATCAACCATAAAGCCACATTCTCCCACCTTCTCATTCTATTTGTGCCAATGCTGGCTTCTGTTTTGCAAGCATATGTTGCTCCATTTAAAACTTGGAACAAAGGCTAAGAGAAAAAATGATTAATTATTATCCGTACAACTATCTTATTCATAATAAGTTTATTTTCCTGAGAGAGTTCTAAGTCCATTATATTTTGGTACATGGGTTTTTGGTTTTTTTACCCTCTTCTACTAAGATGCATTTTCTTCAAGAAATTCTCTTAACCTAAATAGTTTTCCAGTTTATATTGCATTAGACTTGAAGTGAAGTAAAAATTTTTAAATGCACAATTCATCAGATTATTACACTCAAATTCAGAGAGAGGATGACAAGTGAACTATTTCATGTATGATCCACAAATGTCTGTATTCTTCCTTGTGCAAGTTGCCAAAAGACCTTCATATTTTACTACCCAGTATCACATCACACTGTAAGTGGGGCACATATCATTTATCTAATCACAAGATTTCCAAGACTCTTGTTCCAAGACAAACCAGAAAGCAACATGTTGATTCTTATGTCAAATTACTCCTTTTTATTCAAGGTCATTCATTCATTCAATAAATGTTCATTGAGCACTTACTATGTGCCAGGCACTGTTAAGTCTCCTTTTAGAGATATTCATGGCACATGTTAACATGTTTACTTTCTAAATAGCTTAACTCTTAACCAAATTATTTTTCTTATTTGCCCATATTATATGTAGGCTTGTTCCCAGGAGAGGGGATGCGATTATCTCTCCTCATTGATGTTTCTACCTCTTTCTCCTTCCCCCTTCCTCTCTGAAATCAATAAAAACATTTTTTTAAATTAAATAGCAGACAGTGTACGTGAGAAAACAGTTTAATTATATTTCTGAATATGAGTTCTTTCCAAGAAAACCCTACCCAAAAATGATAAGATTCCCTGGGATTTTTAATTTTCAATTACTAACTTGTTAACTGAAATGAGTGAGGAGATATACTAGTATATTCATTGTGTCATAAATATGTATATTCTATGAATATATGTGTTTATTATATATATTTCACTAAAATACTAAGGACAATTTAGCATTTTAGTGAAGTATATATAATAAACACAAAATTTAAAGGCTTAATATTTAAGTAGGCACATAGCAAGTACCCAAAATAGCTGTTGAATCTATTAAGAGTAGATCTAATTTAGTCTTTGTTTCTCCTCTTCTTCCCTAATAGTTTTATTCACTCATTAATTTAAAAAGCAAGCCACACCTATTAAGTGCTAGGCAGTCCTAGAGGCTAAGTTTACAGCAGTGAGTAAAACAGGCAATCTTCCTTCATGAGGGCAATATTCTAGAGAGGGAAAAAAGAGAAAAGAAACATGACCAGTAAATAAATTAAAAGTATGCTAGGAAAGTGTAGGATAAAAATGAAGGGGGGCATGTTTATGAAAAGTGATAAAATTCTGAAAACCTTTTGAAGAGCCAGCAGGATTTACTTCTATGAATGAGAGTGAGGAACCAAGGACCAGTGCATTGACTTGGGCCAGAGTAACTGGAAGAATGGAGCTGCTAAAACTGGGATGGGAAAAACTTCAACAGGTCAGACTCAGAAAGAGTGGACAGGATGGGCTTCCTTAAGAACATGTTTAATTTATGGTATAAATTAGGACAAATGGAGATATCTACTCTTTAGTTAAAACTTCAGTGGTTATCACATCAAGTGTATTTAAAAACTATGCTATCTTCTTGTTTAGTCTCCGTATCATCTAATTCTTAAAGCCATCAACTATACAAAACATAGGCCACACCTTTAATCCTTATCCTGAAAATACTTGACTTTCAGATTATCTCAATAAGTCTTTCCCTTGCTAAGTCGAAGATGCTCAAGGATTTAATCCTTTATGAAATCCTTCTTATTCAACTCCAGTTTACTGATGCATGTATTTCTCCAGAATAGATCTAGAAACCTTTAGAAATATCACAAGTATTCCTACTTTGGAGAATCTTCTCTTTTTGTTATCTAATCATGACATATAAATTCCATCTCAAAAGAAAGTCTATTGAAAACAATCTTTTTAGCTCTTCTTACTACTAAACTAGCTAGATTACATATTCTAAGTCAATTTATAGAAAAAAATTTGTAGTCCTGTCTGGTTTGGCTTGGTGGATAGAGCATCTGCCTGCAGCCTGAGGAGTCCCTGATTTGATTCCAGTCAAGGGCACAGGACCTGGGTTGTGGACTCGATCCCCAGTAGGGGGCATGCAGAAGGCAGCCAATCAATGATTCTCTCTCATCATGGATGTTTCTATCTCTCTCTCCCTTTCCCTTCCTCTCTGAAATTAATTTTTAACAAATTTGTAAAGAAAATAATTGTTTTTAAAGAATCAACTGATGAGAGGTTTAATGGCCTCAGATATTTTATTAAAACCAAGTCTGATTGCCAGAAGGTAAGAGGGTGGGGGGGGGGGGGGGTAGGAGAGGGCAAAAGGGGGATAAGTAGGGGCAGAAAGAGACTTGACTTTGGGTGGTGAGCACATAATGCAGTATGCAGATGGCATATAATAGAATTGTACATTGTATGATTTTATTAACCAATATCATCCCAAAATTTTCAATTAAAAATCATTTTAAATTTTTTTAAAAGTCTGGGTTCTGATTTGCAGTGGTTTTCACACCACTCTGTCCTAAGAACCACTTGTGAAGGTCAAAAGCACAATTTACTGACCCCATTAGCTATAAAAACAAACAAAACATGACCCACTGTTGGGCAAATGCTTTTGCTGAGACACTAACATTAAATCATACACTCATGCCAAAAACAAAAGTATAAAGATTGGAATTCAGATCAAACATGATGAAACCAAGGAACATACTGGAATTCCCACACACAGATCCAACCTACGACCTCACTTGGGCAAATACTAAATATCATAACTAAAAATGGTCATTTAATGAATTTACAGCCCAAATTGGAAAAGCTCTCCCATCAATTCCTTGAATACAGATCCTAGAAAACTTGTGGAAGTCATGACAGTGACTTTGAAGTCATTACAAAAATGAGTGTATATTTGAACACAGGATTTCAGTCAAAATGTTTCTTTTCAAAATGGGTACGGAAATCGGGAATCTATTGCTGTACCTTCTATTTCCTCCCATGGTAATCTCCTCCTGAGAAAAGAAATGCATTTCATTCTGGTGTTCCTGTCATGTTTCTGACAATTTACGTCCTCATTTTCAGTTCTGATATTACAGTTTAGTAAACAGTTCTCAGACCCAATAAGCATATCAGCAGAGAATTTTTCAGCAAGTTAATCAAAATGCAGGCAAGACAATGAGATATGCTTGAAATAACAAATCACTTGATTGCTTAATTAAGTTAGCAAGACTTCCACCAAATAAAACATCGTCATTTCTAAAACCTCATTTGAAAATATTTCTGGATAATGACATGTACATTTTCAAGAAAAAAAGAAAATTGTCCTAGTGAAGGCTAGCAAGAGGTGACATTAATGCACCATTCCAAGGAGTCCTCTGAGAACCCTGAAAACACATCAGGGTCTTGTTAATCATCTTAAAATCTCAAAGAGCAGCCTAAGCTACACACGCAGTAGTCTCCCCCTTATCTGAGGTTTTGCTTTCCAAGATTTCAGTTATTTAGAGTCAATGGTCTAAAAATATTAAGTGGAAAATTCCAGAAATAATTCCTAAGTTTTAAATGGAGATGTTGGGGGTAGCCTGATGATATTTCACCCCCTCCACCCAGGACGTGAATTATACCTTTGTCCAATGTCGTCACGCTCTGTATGCTACCCTCATGCTTAATGGCACAAGACAAATGATGCTGGCAATTCAGATATGCCAAAGAGAAGCTGTAAGTGCTCCCTTTAAGTGAAATGGTATATATGTATAGGACAAAACATAGCATATATAGGGTTTGGTACTGTCTGGTTTCACGCATCCACTGGGCGTCTTGGAATATATCCCCTTAGATAAGAGAGACTACAGTAATACACTAAATCCACATAAAGCTTCCTGGTGTTTTAGGGAAAGTCCTAATTAGCCCAAACTTTTGATTGGTTGAAATCTTTATTTCTAAGCTTAGTAGCAAATCCCTGAAGAGCTGTGATTTCAAACCTCTCTGTCTGTTGTGTCTATTGCCTCTTGATATGGTAATCATAGATATGTTTGTATACTGAAACATCATCTAATAGAACTCTAACTTTGACAAACATGATTAGTAAGAGGATATTAAAATTATCCAAAAGGGACTAAAACAAAAATAGCTATTATTAATGGTTTCTATCTTCCACTCATTGGGCTTAATACTTTCCATGAATAATGGCACCTTATTGTTACAACAAACCTAAGATGGGTACTATTTACCCCATTTAAAAGATGGGGAAACACACCTGAGAAAGCTAAATAACTTGCCACGTTGATGCCAGAGAGTAAATGACTGGATAATAATCCACATCACGTCTTCTAACTGCACTTGGGTTTATGTTACCTCATTTCAGAATCTAAAATCCCTTTCCAGAAACATTTTGACCTCTCTGGAAAACTTCATGGTCAGTTTTACTTCATTTTCCATGAAGGTTAATCTAACATTTTAACTCAAGATTTGGCATTCAACACTCCTTCAACTCCCCCTAAAAAAAAGAGGAAATAACACACCTGTCACTTACATCTTTTGAGAAAAATATTAACAGCAGGAGCTAATTAGCATACTCTGAAAGACAGGGCTAGGAGTCCAGAGAGACTCTGGCAAAGATTCAATTTGAAATATGTTTCTGGAGCTTATTTATCCACATGTTTGCCTTATTCAGTCAATCAACCAGCAAATATCTGTCTGTGCCTGGGGTCAAGCAAGTACTTTCCTAAAATGAAAAGGTCCTGGTTAGCAGATTGGAGGAAGCTTTTTCTGCCATTCCCCCAGGGGAATTTGGTGAAAGGCTCTCCCTCAACCTCAGTATCTCCTAAAAACATCTACTAGTTCCTTCTTCCTTCTTGAAACCATAAATATCCCTGTCCTGCTTGGGTGATCCAATATGTCGGATCTCACAGACCCAGGAGTGTAGCATGTGTCCCAGAAAGCCAAATCCACAGAAGAGGATTGGCTCTGATGGGTAATATCATAGAGTAGAAGTAACTGCTCCCTTATTAAGAGCTTCCCATGTGCTGGGCAAGTTTTGCTTCAATTAATTCCTATGACATTTCCAGGAAATCCTATAAAATAAAGAGGTAATATGCAAATAGTCATTATGCTGTGACACCTAACAACCATCAGGAGGCAGGCAGGGCAGTGAGCTATGAGCAGCAGAGAGCTACAGGAGGGTGGGGCAGCAACTACCTGCCACAGAGAGTTACGAGAGGTGGTGGGCCAGGCAGCCAGCTGAGGCAAGCGGCAGTGAGCTACTCTCACACAGATTCGTGCGCAGGGCCACTAGTATATCAATATCAACCCTTTTCAGTTGAGATAACTATGGCTTAGAGATCTAAGAAACCTAAAGCCCAGGCTCTTAGTTACTGTATTTTCTCTCGGAAATTAAGTAGTTTTTGTTTCTTGAAAAATTAAAGATCTGTGGCCTACATTAAGCTGCAATACTGTTATTCTGAATTCCCTGATTTCCACTTTAAAACACAGCAGTTTCTATCTTTTTTTTAATTTTTTTAATTTTGTTTTATTGCTTAAAGTATTACAAAGATTATTGCATATGTATTCTTTTTTTTTCCCCCTTGAACTTCTCCCGGCCTCCCCTACCCCCTAGTGTCTTGTGTTTTTTAATGTTTTATTGATTTTTTACAGAGAGGAAGGGAGAGGGATAGAGTTAGAAACATCGATGAGAGAGAAACATCGATCAGCTGCCTCCTGCATGCCCCCTACTGGGGATGTGCCCACAGCCAAGGTACATGCTCTTGACCGGAATCAAACCTGGAACCCTTCAGTCCACAACCCGATGCTTTATCCACTGAGCCACACCGGTTAGGGTCAATTTCGATCTTTTAAAGGATTATACTTGCATTCCTTTTGCTCTCCCCAAAGGAAGCTATTCTTTGTTCAAAAGTGAAAGAGTGCATCTAAACTTGGTAAAACTTATGTAACTGAGACTCTCTCAAGTTCCCATGGAAGCAGGTAATTCTTATCAAATCTCCTTGAAGAGGATAAAAGGACCACCACGGTTACAAAGCACAGAGCAACAAAACTCAGGGTCCAGGCAGCAGCGCTGCATTGAAATGCAGCATTTGTATGTACCGACTCCCCACCTTAGCACACAGCATGGCAGGGGGTGGCAAGGGTTTGAATTCTGAATTCCTGTTAGAGTAACATCTGCCAAGAACAAGCACTGAATGTCCTGCTTGTCCTTGTAGAGAAAAAATGAGGAGCTTATCACGCAGGGTTTTGTAAAGATAATACCTACACCTGTTGTCAGGCTAAAGCTTAAGACACTCCCGGAAGAAATGCCGGGTCTGAACCGCGTGGGTTAGGGAGCACGGCTGAGCTACAAATTGCTTGGAAACAGGCTGATATAAGGTTGCCATGGCAAAGGAAAGCAGACAATGAGAGGCTTTTACATTAATATTTTCTAAGTCCTGTTATGATAGGATTGTCCAGCTGAGGGGCACTTTTCTATACTTCTACTGACATGCCCAGATAGAATAATAAACACTAATTACAGAGTATTATAATGATTTCTGGGCTTGCCTCAGAGGGTGTGTATCTGGCAAGGTAATTACTTCTCTGACAGATAGGTTTTTACATGAGAATTGAGGACCATGAGTCTAGTTTATTGCCTGCTGATGAGACCACGGGGGAGGGAGGTCATGTGGCTGCTTATTAAGACCTTTTTAGTCGACATGTTTTCAATCAGTTGTCAAGATACCCACCCCCCAGTTTTAAGTAGTACTTCGTGTGGAAATGACACAGTAATTCTCAGTGGTGGGAGTCTGCTACTCCAGGAAAGTGTCTAAATGATGAGAGGCTGTTCTCAGGTTGAAATTAAAAATATGACGACTAGTGCGAAAGAGAGGGCCAGATTGTTTCATTGCACTTACATTCCTTGAGAGATTGTTCCCCCTCACCAATTCATACTCAAGTTCCTACACCAAGATTCTGGATAATAGAAGGTACTCTGACCCGGGAATTTATTTTCAGTGGCATTTTTTTAAATGTTTTATTTTAAATTACAAGTTGACATATGGTATTTTCAGTTTCAGGTGTACAACGCTGATTAGACATTCATATAACTTACAAAATGATCACCCCAATAAATCGAGTACCCATCTGACACCGTACATAGTTATTACACTATCATTGACTACATTCCTGCGACTGTTTTGTAACTACCAATCTGTACTTCTTAATCCCCTGACCATTTTCACTCAGAAAATTTATCATCAAAAGTAACAAGCACATGTGCCACATCCTCTTGAGGAATTCATCCCTTTCCCCACTTTGACTTTGCCCAGGAAAGAGGGATGGGAATTCTCTCCCCTCATTAATTATTTATAGACAAGCAATCTATAAAAGAGGGGGGAAATAACAGCAAGTCAGAGAATTCAGGGAGGGGGAGAAAGCAAAAGAAACCTAAATAAATTTTTATCAAATTTTTGAAAATGTGTACGTGTACTGCCCTTCTTGAAATGTTTCATCTTATTAAAGTGAGATGGTTTCAATGTCACCCCAATAAATTCAATTTAAAAAAAATGATTGGTTTCAGCACATCCTTCCTAGCCCCACTACAAGTATAGAGATTGAGAGGAAAAAACAGGTTTATCATTTTAAAACTATGGTAAATGATTTGTACTCCAAACACTGAGTAGAGATTCCTGGGTTTGGATGAAATATAAATGTCCCAATACAAGTCCCCCTTCAGATTACTGAACAAGTTCAGATACTGTTCATAAAATAATATTTTTCTCCAAGTGGTCTGTGTGGTGTTTGGTATCACAGATAATCTAGGATCCTTTGCCATGTCTTCTAGAAATGCCGAAGGAAACTTACTCACACCAAATATAGCTATTAAAACACTTATTCCTGGCATGATGGTAGAGGTCCCTATATGCTTTGTAGAATAGACTATATTTCCATTTTTCCTCCCTAACTATAGATACTTTTCTCCTGTTCAATACAATATAGTAGCGAAATTAATTCATATGGTACAAGATGGCTATTGAATCAAGACACAGGGGTGTTTTACTGTTTTTAAAGCTGCCACCCTCTCCCACCCCCTAAAAAGACTCCATTTGTTTCTCTGCCTTTCATATACTGTTTGCTGTTGTCCCTTGCAGAATTTACAGCGCTAGAAAAAATACACAGTGAAATGATCAGAATTTAATTAGGTTTATTTGTTGTTGTAACAGCTTTCAAATTCTTTCCTCTTATGAAGAAGTGAATCCCTAGATTACTCAGACACATAAAAAAAATGAAGAAAGAAACTAGAGAGGAATTTTTATTTGCACTTCTGAGTTAATCATGTAAAGCACCTGTGCTTTTCTCAAAGCTGCAAATCCTTCTTTGTCTTTATTATGATGATGAGCTAACAAGATGAATTCATCTCTAAAACTGTTTAAAACCAAAGTGTGATAAATGCCCCCCAGAATATAACCCCTCCTGGATCATACCTATTATTTAGGAATTCTCTAGGGAAACAAGAATCTTGCTGAAGCATTTTTTGTGTCCTGATTATTAAACCAGAGGACTTCGCCTCCTCAAGAGAACTTAATATTGAGGGTAGGCTGAGAGCTGATCCCTTTAATCTGGAAGATTTTTCATAAATAAAGGAAACTGAGTTTTAGTAATTGAAGCGAATTCCCCGTTTGCCTCATGGTGTTGTGTTTCTTTAAGTGCTGAACTATGCAATAACACAGCAACTGAAGGGAAGTGCCCAACTTTGAAAATACCCGGCAGGTTTGAGTATTGTTATTTACCCTAATGAACTCTTAATAATTACAGTGAACATGTGCTTAATAGAAAGGCTTTTGTCTTTTTAAAATTTATTCTATGCAAAAATATAAACCAAATTTTATATGATTAGATTTGTACACCAAAAAGACCTTTCGTTTTTTGATATTTTAATTACACTCCACAGACAATATTATTAGTTTCAGGTATACAAAATAATGAGTAGACAGTTGCATACCTTATGGAAGTGATCGCTCCATAATTCCAGTGCTCACCCGGTACCATATATCATTATTACAATATTATTGCCTATATTCCTACATCCTATATTGCACATCCCCATGACTAGTACTATAGCTGGCAATGTGTACATTTTAATCCTTTTCACCTTATTCACCCTTCCCCCACCGCAAAACAATCTTCATTCAACCTCTTCTATGGCCAGGATTCTCTAAAGCTTGGGTATCAAACAAGATTTATCAAACAGTTTGGTATTAAGTAGAAATTTATCATCTACAGGGGCCTATAACGTAAGTAGCCTATATCTGAATTAGGTATAAAAATGTTTAATATTCAGCTTAGTACTGGCATGTAAAGTTTATGAGTTCAAAGGAAAAATTTTTAAGTGGCTTTCCATTGCCTGACCATATGGACTTTAGACAAAAAGTTCAGACCCTGAGGTGAATGTCTATTTTGACAAATGTGTTTGACACTATCCTGGGAGATCTGGAGCGCTATATACTTAGAGCCAGAGTGATGATTTTAATTTATAGTTCCATCATTTCACGTTTTGAATAGAACCCATATCAGCAAACAAGAATAAAAGTTGATTCAATGTTGGTGGCAGACGTGAGAAAGCATCATCAATTATTACATGATAGGCTTAATTGGCTTTCTCCTGAGTCACACAGACATTATGTTCATAATCTGCTTCGATATGGGTGTTTAATGCCCAAATCTTTGCACTACTGTTGATTGTTTATTCTTTTCTGGTAACACTTATTCCCACCAAGCAATTTGTAATAAATAGTTGATGCAATGAGAGTTAGGGTGAAGTATTGAGTTTCAGTGTGGAATAAGCTACTATAAAAAAAAATGACAAGGAAAAAAACGACAAGGACTAATCAATTATTGGAAATGAATTCTCAAGATTGTGATTTTTGTTTGTGCATTTTTTTTCTACCTAATGTGGATGTTCAGTCAAGGTTTATGTATATTCATTGATTTTTTTCAAGTCTGATTAGTTTTAAAAACAACTTGAATCTTTATGCTTATGCCCCCAAAACTATCACCCACAATTAAAATTAAAGTCATGATACCAAATTACTATTGGCAGAGCCAGGATTTAAAATTCAAATGGTATCAGGGCAAAACTGTAAATTAGACTACACATGCAGATTATTATGAGCTTGAGAATATATTGGTGTTTTAGGCCAAAGTTAACAATTAGAGTGGGGAATCCATCGACTATATGCATAAATTTCATTACCCATTTGTTGTTTTAAGTTCAAGAAAAGGTATTATGTATGAACTTTACTAAGTGAAGGGAATAAAGCCATGGATAGGATATACACTGGTACCTTAGGTGAAAACATACACCATGATACATAACTCTCCAAAGACTGCTTCTTTGTCCTGCTTTTGTCAGTTACCTGGAAAAAAATGGTCTATCATTAAGTAAACAAGCCAGAAAAATCCTTCAGTCAAAAGGAAAACAAACTTTCTTATGGGAAACTCAGATTAGCTCAAAATTAAGGTAGTGCAGTTGATCCTTACTGCCTGTGGTCTCTAATTCTGTTCTCAAGTGTCAGAACTGCTACTTTAAATGACAATGTCAAGTCCTGAGTCTTGAATTAATTCCTAATGGTTGCCCGCTCCATCACTCTGCTATTAGGTAAAATGGAAACCATTCCCCAAAGAAGGCACAACATTACTCTGCAGAGAAAAAACTTGATTATTGACAAACAAAAATATGTATTTACATATGTTACACATATGTAATGTTATTATAGATATTTGCTATATGTATAATACATAACAAATATATTTAGAAATGATTAATTTCCAACCAAAAAAGTTCACAAATAGAAGATTCCTTTGGAAATAGCCATACTTTCCCCCAAATATGTCTTTGAGGGTTTTTTTTCTTTCCATTTTATTCTATTATACTCTACTGTATGAGCTATCTGCCATGCCCATTGTGCTTTTATTAAAAATATTAGCGGCCTGATGCATTAAAATTTGTGCAAGAGTAGGCCTTCCTTCTCCCTGCTGCTGGCACTGGCTTCCCTCCTCTGGCTGCCCGCAGACCCCTGGGACCGGGGCTGGCTTCCCTTGGGCCACCCACAGGCACCCGGGACCCAGGCTGCTTCCCTCTGGCCCCAACTTGGTCAGGAAGGACATCCTGAATTATGTCCAGAAGACGTCCAGTCTAATTAGCATATTACCCTTTTATTATTATAGATTAATAACTATCCTGCATTCTTGGAATTTCCTGGTATTTGGATATTTAAATATTATGAGCATAATCACTATAAACTACTCATGATTCACAAAAATTCTCAGTGCCTTTTCTTGAAGTTAGTTTCCAGGCATCCATGCCAAGAGTCTCACACAGCCCTGAGTCTATAGGTGCTTCTGCAACATCCTTACAGTTGCCTCAGTTTCCCCATCACTCCCCACTGCTCTTTTCCTGCTACCTTGCACACAGCTAATGTTTCCATAGTTCTATACTCTTCTCACCCTTCTTGCTTTCTCTCCTAACACTAACCTCACATGTGTGAAAGACATTCTACTGGAAGAATAGCCTATTGCAGCCTTTTATACAATCATTCTAAATACATTTGACATAAGGATATCTGCCCAGTCTCCTGCCTATCTAACCTAATAAAAGAGTAATATGTAAATTAACCATCACTCTGAGACACCTAAGCCACGCCCATCAGCCAAGTCACGCCCACTGGCCAATCAGAGAGGCTGTATGCAAATTAACCCAGCCAAGATGGCAGCCAGCAGCAGCAGAGCTAGAGCAAACAGGAGGCTTCTATTATGGAGGAAACTGCCTGCCTAGACTGGCTGGGCCTCTGCTAAAGGCAACAATGTTTCAATTATAGAAGATAAATAAACCCCAGAAAACTGATTCCAGCCAGCCTCACTGGGACCTAGAGTCAATGGGAGCTGTGGGCAGCCTGAAAACAGCCCTCGGCCCCTCACCCAGGCTGGCCACACCCCCATGGGGTGAGGGTTCCCATTTGGGGGCTTGGCCAGCCTGCAAACAGCCATCAGCCCCTCACCCAGGCTGGCCAGGCATGCCAGCAGGTGGACATCTCTCAAGGGGTCCCAGACTGTACGAGGACACAGTCTGGGCTGAGGGACCCCCCCCTCCCTCCGAGTGCACAATTTTTTGTGCACCGGGCCCCTAGTAAGGGATAAAGGACATGAGCTTGAGATCAAAGACATACATATTACAAGTCACAATCATGGCTAATAACTTAACCTGTCTTTATCTTATTTTAATTTATGTCCATTTTTAGCACTTCTGCTATCTCTACTCTCCTACCCATTTTGTAATTATTTGAATACTAAAGGCCCAGTATACGAAATTCCTGCACCAGGGGTAGAAAGGTCCTCTCAGCCCAACCTGTGCCCTCTTGCAGTCCAGGACCCGTCGGGGGATGCCCACCTGCCAGCTTAGGCCCAATCCCCCTGGGTACTGGGCCCAAGCCAGCAGTCAGACATCCCTCTTGTAGTCCAGGGCTCTCTCAGTCCAGGACCCCTCACTCCTTACCTCCCACCACACTGCCACTGCACTGGCCAGCAGTGATCCCAGCTTCTGGCTGAGCAGTACTCCCCCTGTGGGAGCACACTGACCACCAGGGGGCAGCACCCACGTTGAGCATCTGCCCCCTGGTAGTCAGTGCACATCATAGCAAAAGGTCATTCCACCATTTGGTCAATTTTCATATTAGAGTTTTATTATATAGGATTTTATCTAACTGGTATCCCTCATAAGAGGAATATTTTTGCACATGTTATATATTTTTGATTAAAGAGACAGTAACTTTCAGGGACAGCAGAGGCTCAGAGAAGCAACTGGGAATCTAGTGGTAAGTCATAAGTAAAGATCTGTCTCTTTTCTCTACCTTGGTTAAGTTTAATAGAGTGGGCACTAACCTGAGTTCTAGGTGCAATTAAACCATAACTTGAACAATAACCATGGGCAAGTTGCATAATTTGTCCAGGTATCAGTCTGATTAAAAAAATTAAACTATTTGATATCTAAGGCCTCTTCTGTAAGAAATTAGTGATTTTATTACTATTTTTTATTAAGCAAGGTTTAGAATGCTGGCCTAGCAAAGGAAGTCACTGTAAAAATAATCATAGTAAAATATTTCAAATATGAAGCTATTTAAATGTCAGTTGTATGAACATTTTGGGGATGTTTCTAAGCAGTCATAATCATGGCTTTCTTATTCTTTCTATGTGCATTTGATTAAAAATGATGCATAAAATTATATTTTATATGCATTTTATTGGCAATGCTAATTAAGCTTAATTTATTTTAAAAGTTGTTTATAATGTCAATACATTCTTAAGAAATGCCTAGATAATAGTTGCTAGAAGAGAGGCTAACATGCCAATAGATGGTCTTGGAAATTTCTGTAATGCCTAATTATGTATAGATACAGACTATTCATGTTTGGCATACAAGTAACAGCTGAAAGTTAGAATGGTTTGACCAATATATGCAATTAAATTGACACATTTTAACCCTTTTCTTAGGAAGTGGCTTTTTATTATGTGCATATTTAAGTGATATATTTAATCTAAAATCTTTTACAACTCATGAAGACCATTAAGTTCTCAAACACTTAATTTCATGGTTACATTAACACAAAAGAACCTCTACATTCTTTGTACACTTAAATTTTCTTCCACTACATTGTAGAAATATTTAAGTGAGTGTGTGTGTGTGTGTGTGTGTGTGTGTGTGTGTGTGTGTGTAGCTGCAGGGGCTGTAGATGGAGCTGGGTCAGAAAATATCTGCAGTGACCATGTAATATATCCCAGTTCCCTGGTCACTGCCACTGTTTTTCAACACCAGTACCTTCACCTGCTGGTGTGTCCTTTTTCTCTTCAACCTGCACACATGCATACTTTTGAAAGAAGCAAGACTATTTCAGAACAAGATAAAACAAAACCTGATGATTTCAGGGAAGGATTATCTGCTTGAAACAGTATTAACTTTGTAGTTGCCGGAAACTTTTAAAAAAGGTTTTCATGTTCTATTCACAGGAAAACTCATGGAAGCAGCAGGTACTTTACATCCCAATTTCTGGGGCTAAATCTATTATAGAAATTATTATATGAGGATATAATACATACATACATGATTTCCACCCTTTCGCTAAGCCCGTTGACATATCTAAGTGCTGTCGTTTAACAAACTCCAAAGGAACTCGTCTTTGACTGCCATTAAGGATATGTATTTACAATGCTAGAAACTTGATTATCCATAATGTTCAGAAAAATATGCATCATAAGTAGATTTATTCTCCTTCTCTGTGACTCTCCATGACTACTTCCAACAAAATATTACATAATCATGTTGTTCTCATTCACATATATAAACCCTGGCAATTAAAATGTGGAAATACCAGTTTTCTGACTCAAATCTTTCAGCAGCACAAACATTAGCCATAGTTTTTCTACAAAGATACAACTATCACATGGGTACATTCTAATACAAGCTACCTGTACTTTTCCCAGTCTTGTGTCCTTCAGCAGACTTAATAAATTCTCAATTAAACAAGACGACCAATGAAAACTTAAACTACTTTAAGTTAACTAAAGATGTTATAAGATACTGCCATTAGCTAAGTGCTTGATGCGAATCAGGCACTAAGTGTTTCACAGAGACTAGCACATCTCACCCTATGAGGTTGGTACTATAATTATCATCACTTTGCAGATAAGGAAACTGAAACTTTAAGAGCTCAAATAATTGTCCATAATTATAGAGGTGGAGCTAGAATTCAAGTCAAGTTTGTCTGGCTCCTGAATTACTATTCCATACGGTACCTAGCAGTATATTTACATTCAGGTCTTCTTTGCCATCTGACTGTAAGATGCTGCCACCCATCTTAGTGGTGGAAGAGGTTCCACTTTAGTTCTAGCACATGTAATAGCACATAATTTTCAATGTAACCCTGGAAGTTCCCAAGAATATTCGTGCTCAGTTTCCAATCTCTTCAAGTCAAATTCATTGTCTTTGATGTGCTTCACTCCAGCCACTCAGAGCAAATTATGTCACTAGGAGCAAGATAATAATCATTACTTTCAAGATCAGTCACAGTCGGTAGGCCCAGTAGTTAAACAGCTATTTTCAACCACCAGAGTGCATTAGAATTTCCTGGGATACTTGTTAAAAGCAGGTGCCCAGAATCACCCCAGTAGTCCTGATGCTGTATCTTAACTGGTTATCCTCATGTTAACAATGCCTGGTGATTCTGTTGCAAAGTCTTGAGGGATCACCCTTTGAGAAACACTAGCTTAGAGATACACGAGATTTTTTAAAAGTCTCCTGGGAATGAATAAAAACTAATTTAATGAAGAGGGACACAGTCCATAGGTCATCAACTTCAAAGCATGTGTTCAGGAGATGGCCAAGAGCTAAGTGGCCCATTTGCATTATTTTCTCAATGTAGAAAAGATACTGCCACGAGCAAAGAAAAGAGGACATTATCTTTTGTAATCATTGAAAGAGAATCTTTAGTGATCCCCCAACAGTTATGAGTCTGACAGTAAGAATTATACATAATTACACCACTTAGGAAATGAGAAAGAAACAGATGGGTTTGTTTTTATTCAGAATGGCTGATTTATTGTGATCAGAAACCAAGGAATTTTAAAATACCAAGGAATCTGAACCTGCACGTGAGGTTTGGGAAACAATGGGCAGAACGCTAGATGTCACAACTAAAGATGAAGCTTCAGGACAGACAGTTGTGCAAGCTACATAGTCAATATCAATCCGTTGTTGAAAACTTTCCAATTTGCATACATTTTAAAGTCTCTCAACATGTGCCACATCCACACCACACGAACAGCACACACCACCACAAAAAAAACAATACTCTTCGAAAAGCGGATACCAATAGATGCTTGAGATGTGACAACCTGTCATTTATCATCATTTCCCCCAAAGGGGCGGCTTAGATATTATTGTTCTGTGACAATTATCTCCATGGCCACCACATTTTCAATCTTTTCAAGTATATGTCTAAAATACCCTAAATAGTCAAATTTCTATGGGAATATTTTGGACTATTTGAAAACAGTCACAAACCATTGCCTAAACATTTTTTTTTTCATTTTCTAGCATACCTACAAAAACATTACCTTTTTGTATTGTGAAAAACAATTTACTTTAAGTTAGGAAATCTATGTAGAACCTCCAGCTCTACAAATACTATATAAGAACATAGTAAATATACAGATTGTTGATATATAAGTAAGAATACACACTGGTTTAGAGCAAATAAGAACAGGAAGATGGAGGATAATTCTTCACTCCCCACTTGATCCCACCTGTGACGTGCAATTTACTTGCAGTATAAGGGACAAAGAGTACAGAAAGAATATCAAGAGAGATGAACCAATTTAAGCTGATGAAAAATTTTAAAAGAAGTATATATGTCTGATATACATAAAGTAAAGAGGTGATTGAGGCAGTTTAATCTAGATTCATCTGGTCCAGTTAATAAAGAAATCTGAGTAAATCTAGTCTAACCATATCTGGATAGGCAATTTCAATGTATACCTTGCTTCTGACTAACCTGAAAGCTACAGCAGGGACTGCACTGGAGAGGTGATAAATTACTTGGCTACAAACTGCTCTAATGCTTTAGCATCTGGTCACTTGTATTATTTAAAATCAGACAAATACATAACCTGTTTATGTTGACCAGGTAGTTGGGTGATAAGCACCTGGTACATGGTAGGGGAATATAGTTAGGTATTAACTTATTGCAATGGACCAGCACATATGAATATGATTTGGGATATCACAGAAGCAGTTGTCAAAATGGAAATAGTGTTGCTTTTGCTGGGAAGGAGAAATTGAAAACAGTGGAAATGCAGTTAGAAAAAAATTGCAGAGAGAAACTCAAACAGTGTGTCAGGTTTAGCCTGTGTAGGCAATTGGTACACACTAATAAAGATAGATTCTTATGACGGTACGTAAAACAGAGGCTGCAGGATGATTCAGTATCAAATAGGAACCCATTTACACTCGCAATGATCAATACCAATCAGGAGCTGATGACACACAATCCACTCTTTATTCTCATGTCTCATCTGAGAGGTTGACATTTCAGAATTCCAGAATTCATACATTTGTAAAGGTACTTGACTATTGGAATAGAAATTGGTCTATTTGGCTTGTTTTATGTTAAAAAAAACACACACACACACACACACACACACACAACTTGTTTCAGCCCACATGGATAAATTAATATCTAACTAGAAATCAAAACAGATTTACACTTGCCCTGGCCGGTTTGGCTCAGTGGATAGAGCATTGGCCTGCAGACTGAAGGGTCCCAGGTTGGATTCTGGTCAAGGGCACATGCCCAGGTTGTGGGCTCTATGCCCAGCAGCGGGCGTGCAGGAGGCAGCTGATCAGTGATTCTCTCTCATTATTCATATTTCTCTCTCTCCCTCTCCCTTCCTCTCTGAAATCAATAAAAATACATTTTTAAAAAAATATTTAAACTGCATCATTTCAAAAAAAAATAGATGACATGTCCTCCCTCTTACATTCAAATGCTAAAAAAAACATCTGGACGATAAATTTAATCTTACCAATGACATACTATATACACAAAATTGTTTTACTATTGAGTATATTTAGGCACTAAGTAGATTAGCCTGTGTACATAAAATTACCTTCATAATCATCAATAGAATTAAAGGTTAAACAGATGAATATCATGAGAATCCTAATGTTTAAAAACTATTTTTACTCACAACACACATGCAACTTTTTTTATATCATTTTTAAATATCAAAATGATTTTAAAGCACCTAACATATAATAGGCATTAAACACATCTGCCAAATAAACAAGGGGAAAAGAAGGAAAAAGAGGTAGAGAGGAAGACTGATTGGTTATAGAAGAGACATTAACCGATCAAGTCTGCATTAAAAAATTCCTGAGTAATTTAATTGTAGGTAAACAAAATAGAGAACTCGACATTTATTATCGACTTTAGTAGTAATCTCTGATTCATAAAGTAAAGATATTTCTTCTCCTGGTCTATGTGTAACATATATTTGATTAAAAGAATGTAATGAAAGGAGGAAAAGAGTGCAGGGAGAATATTAAGGGAAAGGAAAAACAATTTAAGTTGATGCATTATATCAAAAATAACTTAGAGTAAATTTAAAATGTCATCATTCCACACTCAGTAAAGAAAACAAGTATTCAAACTTTCCTAAATTAATTCTCAGTAAATTTAGGAAGGCTTATTCTTATAGTTTGCAAGACAGCCACATTAATTATTTGTTATATTATGGCTGCAGAACACTCAATGCTTCCTATGCTAAACTAGGAATATTAATTTTCAACCAATTAATGCTCAGATATGAAGTTATCGATAACCATTTCTAAACTAAATGTTTTATTACTTTAGAAGCATATATTTATTGTGTTGATTGTCTTATAGGGTCCAGAGTATCCTAACAGATTCCTAGTTACCTGTAAAGGATCTCTATAATGATGACTTGTTACCATCTTTGATTACCTCACTACAGAAGATTGATACGGTTTCTGCCCAAAATTAGCACTTTTTATTTCATTTGAATACTTGTGAGAATATATTTGATCATTTTTTAGTACATCAAAGTCAATATTAATATTTGAAATGTTTTTTAAATTAAACTTTTATTGTTGAAAGTATTACATATGTCCCTCTTCCTCCCCCATTGACCCCTTCTAGTCTGCCCAATATTGAACTATTAAATTAAATATTAGTCTGGTTTTTCTCAACCTTCTCAATATGCCATTTTATGAGATTTTAAAAATACAGGGTGCCCAGGCTCTAACCCAAGAGAGGCCATTGGTTAAAGGTCACAGGGAGCAATTAATTTTTAAAATTTCCTCAGGTGATACAAATCTAGTATGAAACTAGATTAAATGAAGTCATTATCCTTTTTCTAGTTGAAAAGGAAAGAATAGAGCTCAAAGAATAGAAGTTTTATAAATGACATCCCCTGACTAAGGTACATACGGTAATCACAGGTTAAATGGAAGTAACTTTGGCGCAAATACTTTGTGTGGCCCTGGCTGAGGAAATTTTTCAGACAGTCTGTCAACAAATATCTGAGCATTATTTACTGCCAGGCACCATCCATGGAGACTGGGAATCGAGAGGTTAACATACTCATAAAGAATTAATATTATAACAGGAAGAGAGATCATGAGAATTTTTTTAAAAAAGAGGAAAATGTTTGCAATTGCCTTGACACTGGCAAGCACTGTGAAGAAGACAAAGAGAATAAACAAAGCAGAGGATGAATGCATTCGCTCTGCTGAACGAAGACCTTAGAGAACCTGGAGGAAAGTGTTTCAACAAGAAGAGGGAGTGCCAAGGTCCTGAGATGGGAAGAGACTTTTGTCTGAGGAGCATCCAGAAGGCTGAAGGCTGGCATGGCTAGATCATGGTGCACCACTGGCAGAGTGTAGGGAATTAGGTCTGAGAGGCAGGAGGAGCCAGCCCTTGCAGGGGCTGGAGGAAGGCGCTGGTTTACATTCCAGTGCTCTGGGGAGCCAGCCATCAAATGTACAGAGGAGATGCCCTGGTTGCTGTGTAGAAGGCGGCCTGGGGAGGGGATCAAAAACAGCAGTGGGACTCCCACTGCAGCAAGACGACAGTGGCTTGGCAATGGCAAGCTTCTAACTGACCCTCTACATGGCACAAACACACAGTTTCCTCCATCCTTATTTCAGATCAAAAACCACACTTAATGATGAGGTGGGGTGGGGTGACTGTTCCTTTTTGTAAGTGTATCTGATGTTCCAATCCCAACAACTTTCCATCTAGAAAAAGCTTACACAGTGTTTCCTGCAAGCACCTGTAAAAACTATATTACGCTGTAACGGTGACATCTCTGAAATTTTTGAGTCCTAGAAATTTTGGCGAATTTTTAGTCTTGTAACTGAATGAGGTTAGGTTGTTAATGCTACAAACATTCGACTCTGAATTGCTGTTCAAAGCTGAAAGTTGGCCTTCTAATTGAATTAATTTCTAAATACAAAATATTTCTCCTGATACTACCAATTATATTCCGTTTGCCACTTATTCAAAAAGCGATCAGTGTGCAAGGTTGGTCTGGCCCACAGAACAGAGAACGCTGGGTAAGAGGGGCCTTGTTACAACGTAGGTTGAGCTCCTCCAGGCTGAGCTTCTCTGAACCACCAGGGGAACCAGTTCAAAGGCTTTTGAAGGAATTTTACCCTTTAGGTAGAGAGAATACTAAGGACTGAGCTCTGAGTTCATGGCCATTGCTAGCTGGCGTTTAATAATTGATTTGGCTTTTAAGCAAGTACTGTCAAAAAATCTTTGGAATTATTGTGTTCAATTCTTAACTTATCCTGGCTGCGTACTGGCAGCAACTTAATTTTCCTGATGAACAGGGACCAGGTGTTTCACATGGCACATGTGTCCTAATGCCTATTATGCTGAGAAATATGTAATAGGAAGTCAGTATATATCTGTTGAATGAAGTAAACAGTTGCTAGAATATGGTCGCTCTACCCCAGAAACCAAGAATAAAGTAGACACCTGGCTGGTGTATCTCAGTGGCTGAGCATCGACCTATGCATCAAGAGGTTACAGTTCGAATCCCAGTCAGGGCACAAGCCCAGGTTGTGGGACATACAGGAGGCAGCTGATCAATGATTCTCTCTCCTCGTTGATGTTTCACCCTCTCTCCCTTCCTCTCTGAAATCATTTTTTTTAAAGAGAATAAAGTAGAGTAGGCTTTAAAATATAATCGGATTAAGGTAAACTTGTATAAATTAAACTATACAATATTTCATCAACAACAGACACATCAAAACATTTGCAAACAGGATTTATGGATGAGGAAAGTTTTCTGGGAGAACTCGTCTAAATTACTATTCGAAAAAAAAAAAGGCTTAAGTACAGGAAATGGCCATATTTTATGAACAATGAAGTTTTAATGGAAGGGAGAACTTGGTATTAGGAGGCAAAAACTATTTTTTCTGTTTAACAGTGATTCATTCTTTCAACAGCATTTCTGTCACAGCCCTTCCCAGGTAACGCTTCCCCAGACCCCACTGCATGTCACTGACTGCGTCACTTGACCATACAAGTAGCCAGCATAGTCCATCAAACCGTGTCATTTTAGAGCCTTCTCTTTATTCCTGCCTGCCTGTCAGTGTCAGCAGCATTACTACCTAGTCTGTATTGCTGTGCCTCATCTCCTTTGTTATCTTAGAATCCTACTTCAAAGACAAGGGATTAGAATAGGGCATGAATAGGACGGAATATTGATCACTTTCTTGGTCTTTTTAAGCTTTTTTTTTCCTTTCTATTGAATTTATTGGGGTGACACTGGTTAAAATTATACAGGTTTGTAAAATTATACAAATCTGTACACTATCTTGTATGTTCCCCACCCCAACTAAAGTCTCTCCATTGCCATTTATCCCCCCATGCCCTTCTCCACTTCCCTCCACCCTCCAGTCTGTTTTAGAAGGGTTTTAACTTTCTTTTCTGATATATTTTTATATTGATTTCAGAGAGAGGAGTGGAGAGAGGGAGAGAGATAGAAACATCAGTGATGAGAGAGAATCATCAATAGGCTGCCTCCTGGATGTCCCTTACAGTGGATCAAGCCCGAAACCTAGGAATCAAACTTTGGCCTCCGGTTCATGGGTCTACACTCAACCACTGAGTAACTCGGGCCAGGCTAGGTTTTTTATGTGTAATTATATTTAAATGCAGATGGTTATATGACACTGTAACAAGTCATCTATGGCAATTTCAATGGGGTTTTGTTTGCCTTTTAAAACTTCAATTATTGTCTTCAGCAGATAATTTTAAAGAAAATATTTTAAAAAAAACAAGGCAAATATTCAGAGGATGTTACTTAGAAGTTATATTTCATTTTCTCTAGAAGTCAATTAAAGTGTTAACTATATTTCCAAAAAGGAAAAGGAAAAACTTCATTGGCTTTGTTTATACCAGGAAGAGACTACATTGTCCCATTTATCTCATCTTCCACACGATCTCTCAAGAGAAAGCAGATTAAGTTTTATCAAGTACTTTGATGATTGCTGATGGATTTGTTTTAAAAACACCTTTTCATAGACAAATGAAAGAGGTTAAACTTCTCAGATAGTATATGTGGCAGAGTCAAAACGTGGCTCTCAAACCCTGGGGTGTTTCAAAATGCAGCTGCTGCAGAGGTCTGTGTGCCCAAGGGTCTGCGTTCCACGCAGGTCCCCTGGGAAGCTGGTGTCGATGGTACCGAGAACCCTGAAATAAAGCTTAGCCACTCCCTGCTTTTCCTGAGGAATAAAAATTTTTAATTTGTTATATCCACAGAACAATGTCTTAAGAAAAGCTTTTATCAACCTTTAACCACATTCATGTGCAGCTCTTGAGTGAAAGAATCCAAATGGACTCAAATGAAAACAAAGCCTTTATCTGAGCATCTTTCTCTCTAAAGCCAAGATGACTAGAACATACCTAATCCCACCTCTTCTTCTATTCTCAGATCTCCACTTTTCCTCCAAGTACACTAGCCATATTCTCACTACTCCTGCCTAATTTATTCTTTGTTCATTCACAGACATCATGTGACATCATAGAAAGAAGTGGGCACAGGGACCCAATGCACCTTACTGTGTTGAGCCCCAATTTCTGCACCAGAGCAAAGATAATATCTATTCTCCCAGCTATTGTTAATGATTTGACTAAATGTTATGTATGTAGAATCAAGCCTAATGCCCAGCACACAGGGGAGGGGGCCTTCTCTCTCACTACCAGCAAAACGAGTTTCCATCTTTCTAGAACTTCCCGCCTCTACATGTCATTACAGTAATCTCCCCATCACTGCACTTAGTGACTCTCTCCCTGAATATTCCAGAGTGTACCAGGCAGAAAGTGAGAGAGTAAAGATGCTAGGCAGTGTTTTCAGGTTTTCAGAAGGCAGAGAAACATAAATGGGATGATGGTTCTATAGTTCCTATTTCTGGTCCTTGCAAGAAAGAACCCACCTGCAGAGGTCAGAGCTATAGGACTTTGCAAGCCATCTCAATCACCTCTGACTACACAGCTTATGCTACAGGTAATGGCGCTACCTGACAGAACAGATGGGACCACAGGTACATTGCTGAAAGGCAGACATTGCTTTGGTCACCTATTTTTAACTCACTGTTGCCTGTCCTAATGCTGTGTATCTATAGGCCACACTAGTGTAGTTGGTTTTTATGAAGTCCATGCATGACCATGAAGGACTCACACCTTTAATCCAAAAGTGGGACAAATCTTTCTTAGATTTCCACTCACCCCATTGGATAATATCACAATAATCTATGGATTCAGGTAATCATCCCAGCCAGTTTGAGAAGCACTACTGTAGCAGTTACAGAGATGTCACCCAGGTGGCAGCTCTAATAAACAATGTGGCCTTGAATAAACCTGCAGTTTCTTGTGTCTATTACCCTCATCAGTAAGGTGGACATAATGCCCCATAACTGATGTACTTTGCATTGTTATTGTGATACTAGAGGCCCGGTGCATGAAATTCATGCA
>PVJC01000293.1:107483-137399 GCA_004026665.1 Murina feae | reverse complement strand
TAAAGAGCTTCACAGACAAGAAAAAGCTAAAGGAGTTCATCACCACCCAACCAGTATTATATGAAATGCTGAAAGGTATCCTTTGAGAAGAGGATGAAGAAAAAGTAAAGATAAAAATTATGAACAACAAATACATATCTTTCAACAAGTGAACCTAAAAATCAAGTGAATAAAAAAATCTGATGAACAGAATGAACTGATGAATAGAATAGAATCAGAGGCATAGAAAGGGAGTGGACTGACAATTTTCGGGGGTAAAGGGTGTTGGATGTGCGGGAAGAGAATGGACAATGATCGTACACCTATGGATGAGGACAGTGGGGGGGGGACAGAGGGTGGGGTGGGAAATGGGAGAAGGGGAGGTATGGGGGAAAATAGAGGAACAACTGTAATAATTTGAACAATAAAGATAAATAAATTAAAAAATACAATAACACACACAAAAAAATATATAACTATGCAAAAATTATGATTTAGGGAGTTAAGTTGTAAATTTATAGATAATTATTCATTAACTCATATTTTGAGCACATGCTATTTCATGTAGTTCCCAGTCAAAATGCATTGTGTCCACCTAATGCTGTATAATGCCCTCTGAATGAGAGAGGTTGATAAATGAAGACTAAATATATAGTAAGATAAAAGCAAGGAAAGAGGTCTGTGTAAGAGGATACAGGAACATTGAGAAGAGCATTTTACTCAAATATTTCTTCGAGGGGAGAAAACATAAACCAAGTAAAGTCTTGACAGGAAGAAAACTTACAGTCTAAAGAATTGGCATGAGGAAAACCCAGAAGCATGAATGCACAATGCATTCTGGGAAGCAAACTAATTGGGCAAGGTGGAGGAAAGGCTGCTTATGGTAATGCTGGAGAAGTAGGGAGCAGTGGGGTTCCTGATGCCTTTAAATGACAAAATTGACACATTCAGATTTGTATTTTGGTAAGACCACCCTGGCCACAGTTTGATGATGGATTGGGGACCTTAGTCTCTGGTACAAGAACATAACAATTAAATATCTGTGAATTGCTACCTATTTTTTTTAGTGGCTCAATGTAATCTAATCAGAATAAATGTTTCCAAGTTGATTCTTTGACAATATACCCAAAGATATCCAGATAATCAATCTGAATTTAGCTGTAGACAAATACATAGTGTCTAGGTGAGAGGTGGCAGAAATTCTCACCTGACGTTCTCTGTGCTCTGAGAATAGGTGAAGAGGTTGTTTATTAAGAGTAAGGCAGGTGGAGTTGGGGTTCTTATTTCAGGCTTTAACCATCTGACTAGATCACTGAATTAATCACACCAGGAAAGTGTTCTATCACCCACTGACTCCCATCCTCCTCTTTGATCACAAATTCCCACTTCTCCTTGTATTTGGAGTTGAGCCCAAATGATGTCCCTCTGCAACAACACCCTATTGCTGTGGTCACTACACTTACCACAATAGTTCCTCCAAATAAAGTCTGCCTTTCTGTTCTTTAACAAGTGTCATGAACAATTTTTCCTTCACACTGCTAACCATGAAGAAGCCAGCTGCGGCTGCCAATCCCATGGTTCCCAGTGAAAATCACATGCTTCTGGTTAATTGCTCCCTGCTGTTGACTATTACTTACCCTCCTCAATGTGGGACTCAAAACCAGACAGGGCTAGTGTGCCTCCAGCCTGCCCTGAGCTGAACCCTCTCAAGCCCGTGTGTAAAGGCCTTTGATTGTCAAAATCAGGACCAAATCCATTCTGCTTCCGATCTTTTTCCACAATTGACTGCAAGTCTCTCACGTCACTTGTCATTACCCAAACTCTCACATGTCTGCCCTTCCTTCTCATATACCCACATTTCTCTCCTCCTGTCCCCTCCAAACCCTTCCAGGGTGCTCTTGGGAACTTCCTCTCAGATCAGCCACCTTACAGGTGGATAGGCAAAGTCAGTCAGCATTAGGGTCTGTGTAGTCTTCAGCAACCCACTCTGGCTACAGATCAAAGCTGTGTTTCCCAATCCAGTGTTGTTAGAAAATGTTCTGCTATCTGAGGTCTATATCTGGGTCTGGCTCCCAGGTAAGAGAAGGGTTACTGACTCCAACAAAAAAATTGTCAATCCATTAACAATCCCCTCACTTGCTGCCGTGCTTTATCCAAAAACCCTTTCAGACTTCTGTTCTTGCTCTGCTTAAAGCCCATGGTATATCATTATATTAAGTCTCTTGAAAATATCCTGTTCCTTGCATTAAAAGCATAATTTGATCAAAATGACAAATCTGTTGTTACCCAGTTAAGGAAAGATTACATCTAGGAATCTAATTTCTTTCTTATTTTGAGAAAGAGGAAAATAAACAATCAGAGATACAAATGGTAGCTGAAAAGTAACTTTTTCTGCCAGAGTCTTGTATTTTTAGATAATATTCTCCATCTTCACACCATCTACTTAACTGCGGGTGGCTTCACAATTTCCTGAGGTATTGCCTTTCAGTTAAATACCAAGCCTGCAGCCAAGCCTTACTTTTTTCTCTCCCAATGGCTTCTCCACTTTCAAAGTAGTTTGTGGCTAAGTCAGGGATCATCTTCCAGAATGATGAGAGAAATAGGAGCACAACTTAACTTGGTTTTGGGCCCAAAGTTCTCAATGTCTAGAGTTCCTAAAGCCCTGTGATTGAAAACTGTGCTCATTGCAGATCATTGCCAAGGTGTATAAAAGTTTTCAAGTGAAAAATTCTAAGAAGCTTGTGGGCTCCAAAGTGCTGTATAGGTCACTGGGAATGGATCTGCCCACATTCTGGCCAAAGACTTTTCTCTAATGCTATCACAAGGCCCAAATGCCTTAAATTGATCCCTTTTACTTGTTAGCAAAGTATGAGGCATAAAGAATTTGCCACAGAGGAGTAACTGTCTGCTCCTTGTTCATGCTTTGTCAGCTTCGTAAGGTACTATGTGTGGACTGTTAAGCACGATGCAGCGTAGGCAAAGCTGCAAATGGGAGGTGGGTCATTTCATAGTCTATTTCTCTTCTTTTTTAAAAATCTTTTTAAAAATTAATTTTAGAGAGAGGAAGGGACGCACACACCTAGAGAGAGAGAGAGAGAGAGAGAGAGAGAGAGAGAGAGAGAGAGAGAGAGAGAGATGTGGAAGAGAAACATCTATCAGTTGCCTCCATACATGTTCCAGACTGGGGATCAAACCTGCAACTCAGGTATGTGCCCTGACAGGAAAACAAACCTGTAACCTTCTGGTGTATGGGACAACACTGCAACCAACTGAGCAGGGGTGCTATTTCCCTTCTTACTAGTATTTTTATTTACAATTTAATGTTGGTCGTCACATAACATTAATGTAACTAGAAATCTTATTGGTAGCAGGGAATTATCAAAATTCATTCTCTTCTTTTCTTCCCACTAGAACCCCTTTCCCAGACTTTTTTGGAGTTGTGTGTGGCCATGAGCTTGAATTTTAGACAGTCAAATTAAAGGACATGCTGTGATGTTTCTTTTGGGCAATGGCTTTTCAAGAATAACCTGTGTTTCCTCCAGTCCTTCCCTCAATGCATTGGCTGAATGGGTTTGATGCAACTGATGGTGAGGTCCTAGGGGAAGGCAGAGCCACAGAATGGAATCTGTTAGCCCCTAGTGCAAAAGGGCCTTCCCCAACCAAGGGAACCTGCTAGGATATTTCCATGAGCAAGAGAGAAACTTCTATTATATTTGTCTTACACATTTTTTTGTGTGTGGCCTACCTTACCTGTACTCATTCACTATGTCCACCAGATTCACATCATTCCTTATGAATGTTCTGACAGATCTCTTGTATTTATTCAATAATATTTTTGTCCAGCTTGGAAACAAACAACACTAGCCCATCTGTGTAGAACTTTTCAAGACTCCAGGTTTTGCCATTTTAGTGCTACCATTTATAGTAATCATGCTGGATTATTTATTCTGAATAATAACCATGCTCATTTTACAAGTTCACATTTCACTCTCAGCTTTATATTCCTCATTTCAAATGTGTTTATTTGTTTCTGAGCAACTGTTGCTGAACCTGTTTAAGTGTGTAGTAATCCAATCCTAAAAGGGAAGACATTTGTGTATCCATGGTGTATACTATCTTTTATAGATATAGCCTCCTCAGCCCACACCACAGTGTGTATAAAGCCCCAGTTTTTGTCAGTTGCCTAATTACCACCCTTTATTTGTATTTGATTTGGTGGATTTTGAGGGATCAGAGAAGGGAGGACTATGAGAACTACAAAACCCAAATCACAATTCCCTTTACTCAGCTTGAAAGGACATGGACACTTCTTGCAACCACTTCATGGTAGCCTTGGAGCTTTTTGCTTAGAACATGGGCTAAGCTAATGAATATGTTACTAACAACAATAAATCTGCAGAGCCATTTATAGCTTACATGACTTTATTTATAGTCTTCACAACAACCTTGGGAGATGGTGGGCAGGGGATTTTGATTCTGGGATTCCACTTGAAAGAACTGTGGTGCAGAGGAAATAAGTGATGGGCCCAAGGAACTGGGACTATAACACAAGTTCTGTAGCCTTTGTTTTTTTCATCATACAATATGGTGGTTGTCAGCCTCCAAGTGTGCCGTTCACCTTCATGTCCCAGGGCATCATTTACTCTAAGATGGGGCAGCCACCTGAGCTGACTTCAAGGTTTCCTCACTTGACGTGTTTTATGGCTACATTCTGCTATCTACTTTCACACAGAAAGTTTCCAGGCTTCCATTATGCTGATGACTTAGGGTTTTTCTCTTATGTTAATTCTGTCTGCACAGTGTTGAAAAGGGTTCAAGCTTTATTTACTGAAGAGTCCTTTCTTCATTTCCCTTCACTCAACATTGATTCCATGCCCTTAAATGCATTATGTTTGAAGCTGTGATTTTTTCCCTCTGAAATGGAGCCAGGAACAAAGTTAATCTCAGCCCATTACACTACTAATGCTCCTCTTCACCTCAGGATGTTTTCCAAAGTACTTAAGAGTCATTATCCCTAGAGGATCTAGCAGTTTACTAAGTTTCCACTTTGTTTAAAATTAGTGTAACCCTGTAATTTATTATCTTGACCAGGATCCTTTTAGTGGCAAGGAGGCTCTATTAATAATTATGGGGGGACAACTGGTATCCACTGGTTCCATCCCAATGAAATGGGCACCTGATCTCACCCAGTTAAAAGGTGATTTCATGGTGTGGAAGGCGGTGTGCTCTGGCTATACTCCCCCTGGTTATTTTTTACTTTAGCAGCCAATTATTTTTTCTCATATCTCTTATCACAATGTGTAAGGACACATTGATTTATGTGACTTCAAAACATCTGTATTCAACACTAGACTTTTGTTCCATAAGGCAGGATCTAACACCAAGCACCACATTTAACACATAGTAGGTACTCAATAAATCCTTGTTAGATGAGGGGCTAAATAAACAGATAAGCCTACTAGTCAAAGGCACCTGATTAATTATTTCAAAAGAGCCCAAAATAAAAAGGGTTTTGCAAAGAAAAGAAAATGCAAGAGAGTGGGCTACTTTTGTAGACTTCAGACCTAAACACAACTGCTTCGTACTTGTGGTGTCCAAGGGAAGTCCACCATTTTCCTCACGGGTGGCATAATAGATTTTGTGCTGAGAAACATTTAAGTTTAAGAGCATTTCAAAATGCATTAATGGTGAATTGTGAATGGAAAGGTGTAATGGAGTATTTTGGTTCTCTGGCTGCTCTGGGATCCCCATGGAGGCAGAACAAAGGCTTCAGAGGCCATTTATTACATACATATGGTCAGCAACCAAAATTTACCAGATCATTAAGTTGGTAAGGTATTATTGGACTGCCTCATGTGAATCAAACTCAGAAGAGAACAATTAACAGACTGGGATGTGAACTTTAAAATTTACAAAGAAAATTAGGCCAAGCATACCAAATATGTCTACTGGTCAGCTCAATTTGTCTTATGTGGCTGCTTGGGAAGAAGCCAGGTAGGTAGTTGCATAATGATAATGTGATTGGAATCAAGGTTTGAGGATTTGAAGTGTTCGGGTTCTCCAGGGATCTAAATAGTGTCAAGTACTTGGAGAGTCATTGTACAGAAATATTCATATCTGCTCTTTAGAGAACCCTCCTTGCTGTACAGAGCCAGATAAACACAAATATTCATAACTAGAGGCCTGGTGCATGAATTCATGCACTGGTGAGGTCCCTCAGCCTGGCCAGCAATTGGGGTGACCAGCCCGGGAGAGGGTACCATGGGAGGTTGACTGGCTGCTAGATGTTGGCTGTGGGAGTGCACTGTCCACTAGGGAGCAGCTCCTGTGTTGAGTGTCTGCCCCCTAGTGGTCATTGCGCATCATAGCGACCAGTCAACCAGTCCGGTTGACCAGTCATAATGGTTGCCTAGGCTTTTATACATATAGATTTTAACATGTAGTTTTAAATTGTTTATAATAATACACACAATACATTATGATAAAGTTTTTAAATTTTAAATAAAGGAATGAAACCCAAGAAGAAAAAACAGTGTGTGTGTGGTGGGGGGTGGTGGTAATGGGAGATAACTTGAGGTCTATGAAATCCTGCATGCTTGGAGGTTGGTTGTAAATTTGAACCTGAACCTTTCAGTAGCCAGGATGAAGGAGAAAACTGATTTATTCTTCCTCTCCAGTTCCCATTCATCATCTCCACATGCTGACGTGTTACCAAATAGCTGAGTGATTAAGTTATATGCTGGATTCAGAGATTAGATCGGATTAGAGCAGATTGGATTGGAGGATTATCTAGTTTTTCCAGGTACAAATATATATATCATCTCCCAGAGAAGGTATGTCTACATCTGGATGACTTAATCCTGACTTCTGTTCAGAGGTTGTTTGTTTTTTCAGCTTATTTCCAAAACTGTAAGGTGTGGGCTACTTGGAAATAGCTCTGTGTACAGGCTCCAATAGACCCTTAATAATAATTATAAAGGCATGGTATACATAGTCTTAGTTTAAGAATGATACACTAAGCTTCCTGACATATAAACCACAGATTTTTTTGAAAGAAACATTATTACCACCCCACCACACACACATTATGGCCTACTATAATTGAGGCAATGCCCTGACTCATTTCTCTTTTGGGCACAGTGAAAGAGTGAAATTCCTTTCATGACTAGCCAATTCCTTACGCTTCTTCTTACAACATAATATGGATCATGAGAAAATATCATTTTACTACAGAAGAGCGTTTCTCAACTGTGGTACCTCCTCTCTCCTCCACTATCTCCCGGCTAGATGAGATTTCCTGCTGTGATTTGGGCATGTGTCATACTACTCAGGTGTTGAGGTTGCAACTACTAGGTTGAAAATCACTGCCATAGAAAGCAATGTTTGGTAAAGACTAAAATTTTAAATAATTAAGTCACCTTAACTGGCCACTAGCTGGGACTTGATAATGTTTTTGTTCTAGTGAGTTTGTCATTAGAGCCATATTTATTTGATTGTGATCCAAACTCTGTTTGAAAAGAGAATTACCAAAAATTCACATTTGTCCAAACTTTAAGATACGGAGTGTGACACCTTTATATGCATAGATACAGACAAAGACCACATCTAGAGCAAAATAAAAATGTTCTATGGCATAAGAATATTTAAAAAGAATAATAACATGTTATGGAGAAGGTGACCTATTTCTAACTTCTGTTGCCAGGGATGGAGAACAATCTTCATGATGTTTAGGGGCTGCATTCAATTAGGCATCCCATAATTTAATCCTTCATTAGAGACGATCAGTGTCTACATACTAGATTGATAGATGTTTCTAAAATTTTGGCTAGACTTATTTAGAAAAAACTTCTGGAATTTTAGAAAAATCATAAAGAAATGATTTAGCAAAATATTCATAACCAGCTTATATTGAAAAACCCTCTTTCCTCCTACCTCACTCCAGGATTAGTTCCTTTATAATGATTTTTGATACAAGAGCATACTCTTAATCTGGGCAAATGTAATGCAAAAGTTCTTATTTATAACCAACTCATGGGCCCATATAGATTTTAACAAGTTTAATATGTTGACTGAACAAATGATGACATTACAGCTTGCAAGGGATAGAACTTGAAATTCCAAAGCCTAAACTCCAAACTATTCTTTTATATGGCTATCATAAATGTGTGTGTGTGTGTGTGTGTGTGTACATATTTTCCTAGAACTAGGGTCTATGGCTTTTCTCAGATTCTCACAGCATTTGTAACATTCAAAAGGTTAAAATTTATTGTTTTATGGCTACAGGATTGAAAGGATAAGATTAGGACAAATATAATTAAAATTCAGAGGCTAGCTTATTCCAAAGAGGAACATGTTTATTGTGTAAAAAAGGAAGCTCAGCATAGACTTAGAAAATAAAACCCAACAGGAAGTCTCCGGTAACAATTTTATTAAGCCAAAACAAGAAATTAATGAGTGAGATTTAGGTGCAGAATTTCTACGATTCAAAGTAAAGAGTTGTAGGGATTAGTGAGCTACTACATATTGACCAAACGCCAGGGTTTTTCGTAACTTGGAATGTTTTAGTTCATGACAAATTTAGCATTAATTACTATTT
Organism: Murina feae; assembly: GCA_004026665.1. Lineage (NCBI taxonomy): Eukaryota > Metazoa > Chordata > Mammalia > Chiroptera > Vespertilionidae > Murina > Murina feae. The sequence continues at coordinate 128,824 of PVJC01000293.1, read as the reverse complement.
AGATTTGAATTTGCATACATCCTTATGGGCATCTGGGTTGATATTAGGAAAATCAGGACCCCAGAAGCCTGTCAAATCATTACCTGTTTCTGGGTCTCATTTGAAATTATTTGGAACATAAACTGATTTGTGTTAATCTTAGGGATAAGTAGAATTACTTAGGAGCTAAGAGTGATTCCGGCATTAAGTACTGGAGATCTAATTACACAATAAGGAACAGACTTGAAACTTGAATTCCATGTCTTGGCCCTTGTACTAATTACTCATCCTCATAGTTGCCGAGTTCTTGCTTATAGATACAAAGAGATCGATGCATTACATTTCATGACAAAGAAAGGCAGAGTCAAGTGCCCATCCAATGGCTGATGATGTGGGCCAAGCCTCTACTCTGCAATTTGTAGGGCGTTCTGACATTGCATTAATTTGGAATCAAATCCGTTTTCCTATCTGAGCTTCTCTCTAGCTCATAGAAATCTGACGTGGTATTCCACCCCCCCCCACCCCCCCGCCCCGCCTTTAGGCAATAAGAAGTAGACCTTCTAAGAAAATAAAAGAGACTGAAGACTGCCATGGAAAATGTGGCTTAAAGGAAAGAAGGGGAGAAAAATAGCACTTATATATCTGTATGTATGTATAACCTGCGAGGGAACTGTGTAGCTTTGAAAATAAGAATATGTACATTATATGAATATGTAACTTTTTAAATGATTACTTTTCATTATGTTGAAGTCAAATTTTTCTAAAGGCTTTTTCATTTTATAGTTTTAATTGTAACATTTTTGAAGGATTTGTTTCTTCATTATTTACCTTAAAGGTAGGATTAAAAAATGGTAGTTAGCCAAATGTGTACCTTACCAAACTCATTATAATACCTGATATATTTTAATAAGTATATTTTAGAGCTACAGATATAGAGTACTAATAAACAAACTGAATGTTTTATCTCCAAAATATTTTTAAACCCCCCCCCTTTTTTTTTTACTTCTGGCTGGGGTCACTCCTGCCCCAGGTGAGAGTTATTTTACTTTTTATCTCTCAGAGCATCAGCAGGCCTTCAATATTTATGTCTGAATAAAAATATGCTTTTTTTAAAAAAAAGAAACAGGCTTTGTGTTATATTTCAAAACTGAATTTGAGTCACACAATTTTATGTGATCTTTTAAAAAGAACCTGTAATGAAAAACATATGACAATGAATTTGTGTCACTTACTATGGTATATGCGAGTAGATTTATAGAATAACATTAGTGAAATAACCATCTTGGTGCATAAGAGTCTATTAAAGCTTAGAACTGAACTTAATTTCCTACTAGAAGCACAAATACAATTTCCTACAAAAACATGTGTGTGTTAGTATAATTACATGCCTCGAAGGACAGCTGAGGTCTGAGTTTAATGCTACTTTCCATAGCAGATAAGATTAACTCTTTCTGTTTAAAAAAGCAGAAAATACACAGAAAAGTTTGTCATCCTCAGCAAACAGGATAAGGGACGACCAGATATGAGGTCCCTTTGGTGACAAATACTTAATATGTTTAGATCTAACTTAAATAGGACTGTCTTCCCACCTGGCTAATGACCTTATTTAATCTTTATACTTTTATGGAAACTGATTTATAAATAGTCACCAGCCTGTGGTCTTATATTTACAAGAGAGGTTAATCACCAACCCAGTGCTTTGCACTGTTAAAATACTTAAGTATTCCATGGCTGATCACTAAATACTGTGGTGGCTTGGGGAATATAGTTTTACATATAATTTTGATCCAGGCTGAGTCAAAATATTTGGGGCTTACAATTTTTGGTTTTTACACTGTCTACTTTATAGTAACTCAGACAGGTTGCATTAAGATATGACCTTCCCCTCTTTTTTTTTTTTTAAAAAAAATATTTTTTATTGATTTTTTACAGAAAGGAAGAGAGAGAGATAGAGAGTTAGATTAGCTGCCTCCTGCACACTCACCACTGGAGATGTGCCTGCAACCAAGTACATGCCCTTGACTGGAATCGAACCTGGGACCCTTGAGTCCGCAGGCCGACACTTTATCCACTGTGCCAAACTGGCTAGGGCCCCTCTGGTTTTTTTTGAGGATTTAAAAAAAAAAATCTTTATTGTTCAGATTATTATAGTTGTTCCTCTTTTTTCCCCCCATAGGTCTCCTCCTCCCAGTTCCCACCCCACCCTCTGCCCTTACCACCCCTCCCCACTGTCCTCCATAGGTGTACGATTATTGTCCAGTCTCTTCCCACACCCACAACACCCCTTTCCCCCCTAGAATTGTCAGTCCACTCTCTTTCTATGACTCTGATTCTATTCTATTCACCAGTTTATTCTGTTCATCATATTTTTTTATTCACTTGATTTTTAGGTTCACTTGTTGATAGATATGTATTTGTTGTTCATAATTTTTATCTTTACTTTTTATCTTTACTTTTTCTTCTTCCTTTTCTCAAAGGATGCCTTTCAGCATTTTATATAATACTGGTTGGGTGGTGATGAACTCCTTTAGCTTTTTTTTTTGTCTGTGAAGCTCTTTATCTGACCTTCAATTCTGAATGATAGCTTTGCTGGGTAAAGTAATCTTGGTTGTAGGTTCTTGCTATTCATCACTTTGAATATTTTTTGCCACTTCCTTCTGGCCTGCAAAGTTTCTGTTGAGAAATCAGCTGACAGTAGTTGTATGGGTGCCCCCTTGTAGGTAACTGAATGCTTTTCTCTTGCAGCTTTTAAGATTCTCTCTTTGTCTTTTGCTCTTGGCATTTTAATTATGATGTGTCTTTGGATTCCTTTTATTTGGAATTCTCTGTGCTTCCTGGACTTGGAAGTCTATTTCTTTTACCAAGTAGGGGAAGTTTTCTGTCATTATTTCTTCAAATAGGTTTTCAATATCTTGCTCTCTTTCTTCTTCTGGCACCCCTATAATTCTGATGTTGGTATGCTTGAAGTTGTCCCAGAGGCTTCTTACACTGTCTTCATATTTTTGGATTCTTGTTTTGCTTATCCATTTGGGTGTTTTTTGCTTTTTCATATTTCAATTCTTTGACTTGATTCTTGCATTCCTTTGGTCTATTGTTGGATCCCTGTATAATATTCTTTATTTTAGTCAGTGTATGCTTAGATTTATTGAAGTTCTCATTAAGTTTATCAGCGGTTTCTCAAAAATTTTTGAAAAACCTTATTACTGTGGTTTTGAACTCTATATCCTGTCATTTGCTTTCCTCCTTTTCTGTCATTTGTGATCTGTCTCTTTGTCTCTGTATTTTGGCTGCTTCCCTGGGTTGAGAGAGTGGCTTTCTGTGTTAGGTGATCACTGAGAGGAATTGACCTCCAAGCCACTTGGTTATGAGAATCAGCTGTGTCTACAGTGGGAGAACTTCTGTGCTGGAGACACCCTTATGGGGCAAGAGTTGTTTCAGTGGGGCTTTAGTGCTCACTGAGTCTGCCCCCGAGTGTGTCCCTTATGAATCTGAGGAGTTGTATTTAGGATGGTACCACTCTGACCACTGGGTACGCTGGCTCTTATATCTTCAATGAGTTGCTATTTTAGCCTTTGCCTGAGGCTACTCAGCCTTTTATATGCAAAAGCCTCTGTGTGCAGCTTGGGTGAGGTGGGGTCTTGGGGAATCTACAGGGCGGAGCAACCAGCTCTGGCTGATTCTCAGCCCTGCCCTAAGAAGCACTGGATCTCAAGCCGCTCTGGAGTTCCTCTGGTGCAAGACAGTGCCAGATGGTGTCAGACAGTGTCAGATGGTGCCAGACAGTCCAGATCCTCCCTGTATGGTTCTGAGTCCCCAGAAACTCACCTGGAACTTGAGTTCAGAGCTGTCAGGAGCTTGTGCCTCCCTCCGGTATGAAATGCTGCCAGCCCTTTCCATGAGCCCCTTCATGCGCGCCTCTGTAGCTCTGCACTTTACTTCTGCACTTCCTCTGAGTCTCAATCTCTTTCTAGTTGTAGAATTTCCACTCAGCCAGCCTTCCTGTGGGTCTGGGTGGTGTCGTTTTTTTCTTTTCGTTGTGGTTTTGAAATGGTTGTGCACGGCTGCAATTCCGGTGTTTACCTATGCCGCCATCTTGGTTTCTCTCCCCTCTGCTTTTTATAGGCAGAGATTGCTCCTCCTCCACACCTTGAGGGCTTTTCTACTTATTATGTCATCAGAGGCCTTTATGTTCAGAGGATGATGTGCTCTCACTACCATTATTTCTAAATCTAATTCTTTTTTGCTGTTCTGGAATCTTGCTCTGTCAATTACCCTCTGACCTTTGAGCACTTAGTCTGCTGATGTCCTTTCTGAATGAAAACATACTAAGGTCTCTTTTTGATAGAGAAAACAAACAAAACAACAACAACAAGTATTTCTTTTGTTAATTCTGCTACTCTCTTAAAAGATAATGGCTCCTCATTGCTCTGTAGTGTTAAACATTTTGAAAGAGTATTACATAGTAGCTAAGTCTAATTTTCTCCTCCCATCTCATGCTGCTTGTAATCTGGCTTCTGTTCTATTAATAAGCAAACTTCCTCTCAAAAGTCATTAATAAATCTTTATAGACCAACTACAATGACCATTTCTTAGTTGTCATATTTCTTAACCTCTCAGTAGTACAGCAAGATACTGGCCACCCCTTCTTGCTTATAACTCATCCCTATTTTTGTATGTCTTTGTTTCAAGTTTTACGTAACCCTCAGTCATTCCCTATCTACACTTTTCTCCTTGGCCTCTTCATTTGCTGACATTTGCATCTCTTAAAGAGATGATCTAAATTTTTCTCTATAAGCAACTGCTTTATAACTTTTCAGAGGTAGCAAGTTGTCTTACAGTTTTGGAACCAGACAGATTATCTACACCACTGAGAATTTTCTCACTATAAAATGTGGCCAATAATACCTATTGGTGGATTGCTTTCACAATTAAATATGATAACATGTGAAGTGTTCAGGATGATGTAGGTACTGAATCAGAACTCACAATATTAGTTCTCTTTTTGCTTTTCCTTATAGAAAGAGGCAGAGCTTAAATAAATTCAATAAACACAAAAATGACCAGCTCCATATATCAAACACCCTATCTCTATCTAGTAATTTTTATTTTCTGCTAGACATTTCTATCTATGTTCTGGAACACTGAATCAAGTTCAATGTTCCAAAGTGAATTTATGATCCTCCCCAAATCTTTGGATTTACCTGAAGTTGTATTTTTAGTAATCATGGCAGGCTTCTTCTGGTCTGTGATTTTTCCCTAGCCCTATTGCATAATTTGGTACTGATTCTATACCCACAATATATCTTGTATCCATTTACTATTTTATTTCTTACAATCACCATCCTACTTAAAAAGTTTATAGTCCTTTTACAAGGCTACTGCAGATAGATTCTTAGCGACTTTAATATCAAGCCCTGTTGCCAGATTAACCTTCATAAAGTATAATTTATTTATTATTTATTTTTTTAAATATTTATTGATTTTTTACAGGGAGGAAGGGAGAGGGATAGAGAGTTAGAAACATCAATGAGAGAGAAACATTGATCAGCTGCCTCCTGCACACCTCCTTCTGGGGATGTGCCCGCAACCAAGGTACATGCCATTGACCAGAATCAAACCTGGGACCCTTGAGTCCGCAGGCCAACGCTCTATCCACTGAGCCAAACCATGACAACTCCTTTGAGTCCTGGCATAACCAGTCTTCACCTTCATTTCTGAGAAGTATCTCAAATTTTTCATCCCCTGTACCAGTCACTCCTGCTTTTGCTTTTGCCTTGGAAGAGCTGCTGAAATCATACCACCCTGTGAGACCCACCTCAGCTGACATCCCATTGGTAGAATTTCCCCCAATTACTCAGTCAGAGTGATCTTCACCCCTGCCTCCAGTAGCCTGTTAATATCCAGCTTAAGGGCACTTGAGATTCTTCCTGATGCTATAGACATCTATGTCTACATTCTACTTTCTCTCCTAGGTTGTAATTACCCTGAGGACAAAAAGTTTTAAATCTTAAAACTCGTTTGACTATTTCCCTCATACAAAGGGTTGACGGAGAGGATACTCATTACAATACTTGCATAAAAAAATTGTGTGTATTTCTTATAGCTTCAAGATTTCTTGAAACTCTAAAGAAAATTGTGATAATCATACTTCATATTTATTATAGCTGGAAATATACATATATGTATATATACATATTCTATATAATAAAAGTTTAATATGCTAAGTGTCTGGTCATCTGGTAATCTGTTTAACCAATCAAAATGTAATATGCTAATGATATGCTAAGGTCACTCAACCGCTTGCTATGAGGTGCACTGACCACCAGGGGGCAGAAGTTGACTCGTCAACCAGTCACTGTGACATGCACTGACCACCAGGGGGCAGACAGTCTGACTGGCAGATTAGCTTGCTGCTGGGGTCCAGCAGATTGGGACTGAGCAAGATGGGCCAGACATACCCTAGAGTCCTCCGGAGACTCCTCCCTGGCTGGCCAACATCCCACACCCCTCCCTCACCCTGATCATGCACTCGTGGGGGTCACTTGGCCTGGTCTGCACCCTCTTGCAATCTGGGACCTCTCAGGGGATGCCAGAGAGCCAGTTTTGGCCCGATCCTCCTCAATGTGCTGCTCAGCCAGAAGCCAGGCTCATGGATGGCAAGCACAGAGGTGGTGGTGAGTGGGCTTAAGCCATCAGTTGGATATCCCCTGAGGGCTCCAGGACTGCGAGAGGGCACAGGCTGGGCTGAGGGACCCGCCCCCTCCCGAGTGCCTGAATTTTGTTCACTGGGCTTCTAGTATGTATATAAATATACATACATATATATTTCTAAGTATATATATAAACACATGAAAAATATTAGAAACTATATAAAAATTTCAGAAGGAATTATTAATTTGTAATGAATTTACCATGAGACTTATCTTCAAAAAATTTTTTTAATCTAAAAAATAAAGAAACAATACCCTATTTCCATAAGTTAACCAATGGTCTCATTTTAGTTCAAGTAACCAATTAGATCATGTCTCGGGGCCTGTTAATGGTGCCCCTGGTTTAGTGAGTCAGCAATGCTTCGTTCTATATTCAGTCCTAATTATCAAGAGTGTCCGTCTCTCATAAAAACTCTCTGTTTGTGAGATTTGACTCTGGTCACAGAGGCTTCTTCAGAGAAAAAAAACACTTAGAGGCTTATTAACTACTATTTGAAAAATCACTTTCAGCTGTACATTTGATTACATCTCTACTTTAAGAATTAATTTTTGCTTTTTAAAAAATGAATACAATTAATGTTGAGCTGCTTCTAATGCATGACCCATAGTTATTTTGACATATTAGTAAAAATAACTTGGCTTGCCACCAAAAATACCATTTTTAGGAACCGAAAGTGCTCATCTTTGATTTTCTCACTTCTCCCCAATATATAAATGAAAATTAGTTCAAAGTGGTTGCGTGAATCCCCAGCCTCTCAGAAAAAAATGAAATCTTCTTTTCCCAGACCACAGTGTAGTGAAATAAATTAGTATAATGATTTATGTTTACTGTTTTAGTCAATTCTGATAGAGATTATAGAGACAAAATGACAAACTGCCTTAGCGGTAAACTTAAATCATGTCAGCCAATCTTTAGTTTTTCCTCATCCTAATTGCTCTTTCTGTTCATTTATCTTCCCAGGAAATCTTTGGAAGAAATACTAGTTCAATCAGTGCATGTGCAAACCACCCGAGATAAAAAAAGTTTAGTCTAATTTGTCTCACTAAATTGTAATGCCTCTAGTAAACAAATCTTGGTTTGAAAGGAGACTGAAGAAATCTGAATAATTATGGTGCAAAGTGCTCGCTTTTTGCATTTCTGAAGTTACCATATATATACAGGTTGCTCATCTCTCTACTTCTACCTCCATGCTTCTATTTCTTACTGCCTTAGAAAATGCGTCCGAGTTCCAAATTAGAACCAAGAATTGCATGCAATATATTATTCACATAGTTAAGGACCCGTGTAAGTAACAGGTAAAGACTTTTTAAAGGAAATAATTCAGCACTATTCTACACTAAAAAAAAAAAGAGGATGTTGAGGACTGATGTTTATAGGGAAAACAGAGGTTCTAGTTTAAAGTGGAGATAAAACCTCTAGCCACACAAAGAAGACTTGGCAGCATGTGAACATTTGGGTGATGAAAACAGGGTTGGAGAATGTTCTTTTTCTTAATAGTAAAACTTTATAATGGGCTTATCATGTACCCAAAACGGGGCTAGCTTTTGGCTACTATACTTTTCATTTGGGGGACTGACCAATCCAGGGAAACTGGCTTGTATGAATTCTCTGTTTTTTTATTGACAAGTCACAGAGTATCATCACCATGGTAGAAAACAGACCAAACTAGGGTGATCATGATGAAAGTCTTTTAATTATTGTTCTCTCTTAACGCAGAATAAGCCTGACTTCTCTGATTTCTCTCTGGACCCATCAGAGAAGATGCTGACTCTGAGCTGTCACGCGATGCCCAAGACAAGCTGGGTGGCCTTGTCAGCAACTGGGGGTAGAAATTTGCAGACTTGAGCAGCCTCTGTCACTGTTGCTCATATGAGAAAGAGCAAGTCCCTAAGCCCTTGCTGTCTGTAGAAGTCCCCACACTCCCTTGCTGCCCCCCGCAGAAGTATCTGATGTGACTCCATAGAACTCCAGTTGAGGGGCCCTTGTCAGGCCATGCTCGGTAGCATCCCTCAAACCTGTAAGGTGGATTTTCATGCTTGCCACCAAGTGTCAGAACTAAGAGATCATAGAAACCATCTCTAAAAGGAGAGAGTTGGCTACAATGGGGACCCGGTGGTTTAGTAAAGGTAAGGGACTTTTTAAGGTCATATGGGAAATAAAGTAGAGCACTGAGAGGGGGACCTGGGTCCTACAAAGTCAGGAGGACTAACTCTAGACTTGGTAGACCACCTTTCTAATGAAATAAAAACAAAGCAAACCAGAAAGTACATTTAAGAAAGAGAAGGCTTGACATGTTATAGCAAACATTAGTCTTCCCTGCTTAGGAGGGTCACTTCTTTGCCAACATATGTGGACTTGGAGAACTAACAAACTTGCTCTGAGTCTTCTCTTTTAGAGGAGTGACCGAGTAGTTCACCAACCACTGTGTACAAATCACTGCGCAGGGAGCTTTGGAGAAAACAGAAGACTGTGGCACGATCTCAGGAAGCTCACATACGAGTGGATGAAGTGGACATGCAAATGACGAGCTACAGTGCACGTCAAAGAAGCCCAGGAGATAACCACAGGCTGTTGGTAGCTAGACATTGTTAGAATAGATTACTTGGGTGTAAGATCTTACTTCATTAGTGGGTCTAAATTGTGCAAGAAAAAAAAATTAATGGCTTTTTATATTAGTGAATAACACATCCAGTGGGGGTGGGGAAATTGAAGTGACAGGTACTCAGGTTGTACACCTGCTTGCCTCTCTATTTTCCTAACGAAAGAGAGATGAGAAATAAGCAGACCCATCATTTTTTTATATTTTACAATTTAAGTGGCCAATTTAATGTACATGTAATAGGCTTATCATATTTCGCCTTGTGGGACTTTGGTGCAGGGAGGTGTGTGTCCCTGGCAATGAAATGTTTATGGAGGAGCTAACATCGACCGAGTAGTACTACATGCCAGACATCGTCACAGGCACTTTGGTGTATGTTTATCTCATGTCCTGATCACGACAGTCCTATAAATAAGTGTTACCATCTCCATTTCACAGATGATGAAATTGGATTTTCAGAGAGGTTAATGTGCCCAAGATCACATAGCTAATAAATAGGAGAACTGGAATTTTAACCGGATCTGAAGATCCTGGTATCCATGCTCTTCTCCTTCATCATTGCTAAACAATGAAAACAGAGAGGGACATGGATAATTTCAATCAAAGAGAAGGGAAGACCTTTCACACAGGAGGGCACAGCAGGGAATATGATTTTGGCAGCCAGTGGCCAGAAGAAAGAAGGGATGAGGGAAGAGTGTGATGCTCAGAGGCACAGATACTGCGCAGGACTGGCGATGCTCCTGTCTTCTTTCTTTACCAAGACCCTTGTGCCAGGGGAGCATGTGCCACCTGAGAATAATGATAAGCGTGGATGCAAACCCTTTTCCTCTACAAGCTTGAGCAGGAGGGATGCATGAGGGGCCAGGTTTGAGTTAGAGTCCACATTTGTGTGCAAGCTGAGGATCTAGGCAGTGAGGCAATGAGCATGTTATGCAGTGGGGCTGGTTAGAGGGAGAAAGGGAGTGAGGAGCCTGGGATATTTACATACACAGTGTGTTCCTGATGCCTACATTCAACGGCAATTTTTGCTTGTTCTTCTTCAGTAAGGAAATGTTTCTATGAAAGGAAAACATCTTCAATATTTAATGGGGCATGTTATCTTTTATTAAAACCCCTTTCAACAACAAAATGAACAAAACAACAGCAACAACAAAAACACTTGAACAAGAGAAAGATGTTAGAGCAAAGTAGTTGATATCAGACAACAGTCACAAAGTGGTTTGTGAACCCTTGCTGTTTAGATAGGAACTATTTTTGTAATTAAGAAATTAAAGAGGGAAGATAACAGAATCTTCACTTCTGTATGAGTGAGAACATAACTCATGCCAAACCTCTGAGTTCTTATCACTTTCCCACGATACCCATTTATCATGGTCCTCTATCAGCTTATCAGGCCTTGGAGAGGTAAAACATCAAAAAGCACAAGCAATCCTGAGTCCTTGAAGAAACCACGATATTGGCCGTGACCCTTCAACAGGCATCATCATCACACAGGAGCTATGTCAACTCTCACATAGCAAGAGGACAGAATGCTAAAGATTAAAGGCTTGATGTTTCAGGGGAAAATAGAAGAACTACATTAAAATTTTTTCCTTTTTCATCTGAGATCTTTTTCATGCTTTTTCTCTGTAACTCACTTGATACAAAAAATTTTGGCAACAATTTTTTGAAGGAAAAAAGCTGAAGGGAAAAATATCTTGTCAAAAATGTAAACAATTATTTATCTGTGTCATTTCCCCCAGGATCTCATAGCCTATTTGCCTAGCCACAGTGCTAAAATTGAGATACCAGGATAAGAAGAAACTGGGCATTGATCAGTAGGAAAGGTGAGGACTTAAGATTCAATGTGGCACCACTGGATACATCATCATAAAATTTCAAAAACACAAACCAGTTCGAGGGTCACTGCATTTCACAGAAACCGACAGGCTAAGTAGCTGTGTTCCTCAGCGTCTGTGGCAGGGCACACCTATCTAAGGCTATCTGTGTATCATACAGATGTATGCTAAATGGAGAGTAGTTCAGCAGCCAAATTTGAGCTGTTGCTACTGAGGAGAAGTTCCACAGCATCTCTCAGGAAGTGCAATAGTGCCCACTAATAGAGCTATTTTTAACTCTGCCTCCAGATTGAGATCAAATCTCCTCTCTCTCTTTTTTTTTAAATTTTGTTTTTTTGCTTATAGTATTACAATAAGTGTTAGATAGGTCTCCATTTTTCTCCCCCGACCCTCCCCCCTCCTCCCCTACCCCCCAGTGTCTTGTGTCCATTGATTATATTCATATGCATGCATGCAAGTCCTTTAATTGATCCCTAAATCTCCTCTCTTTACGCTGGCCTGTGGAGGAACTCTCATCCTGCAGGGAGAGGTGGCAAGCAGAGCCCTACAGTAAACACTGGGAGAAGCTCTGCCTTCTGTGGATAGCCCTGGGAGGACTGAGACTATGTCTTGGCTAAAGAACACAAGCAAGATGAATAGTATGAAACAAAAGGCAGAGAGAGCAAACCTTGGACGCAAAGGAGGATGCAGATTAGATGAGACCAACCCAGAACTACCTACTAGTCACACTAGGCAAAGATTCATTTGCAGCCTCTTTCATGGGAAGAGAAGGGACTCTGGCATCAGCACCTGTGTATGGTGCTTTCAGAGCACGGGGTCCACACCTGAGACCTGTGAACCTCGACCTGTCTTCAATGGGCTCAGGATGACCAGGGACCTTGAAAATTGTTTGAAAATTTTGTGATGTTATTATATAAATGTGCATTTTTTTCCTGAGGCCAGAACCCCCCAAAAAGGTTTTAATACTTATCGTATACCTATGTAAGCAGATTACTCTTAATCAGTCACTCTTCACATTTTGTTTAGTTTCTTAATTTTCGTAGCCTTGAATTCACAGACTCTTCTAAGTTCTTCCACATCACTATGTGAAACAGGACAGATACTTCCTAGTTATGGGCACCAAAAATTTGATTCTGAATGTGGGCACATAAGTGCTCCCTTACTGATCTGACCTAATGGGGTTTGGTTCCATCTGAACGTGAATAATTACAGCCAAAGGCTATAAACTCAGATACCTACAGAGCCAGGCAGCTTGCAGAAGGTCAAGCCATCTAATCTAACAAAAGAGTAATATGCAAATTGACCCTCACTCCATTACACCCATAAGCCATGCCCACCAACTAATCAGGAGCAAATATGCAAATTAACTCAACTACGATGGCGGCTGACACGGAGCTGGAGTTTCCCTGGGCAATGGAGGAAGCCAGGGCCCTGCAGGCCTTGAGCTCTACTCAAAGCTACAAAGTTTCAATTATAGAAGATAAACAAACCCCAGATACCTGCGGGGCTGGGACCTTGGGTTGCTAGGGGCAACCCAGGCTTCGGGGGGCGGGGGGACCAAGGCAGCAAAGTTTCAATTATAGAAGTTAAATAAATCCCAGATACTTGCTTCCAGCCAGGCACTCCAGTAGAGACCCAAACCCTGAAGGGGCTGTGGGCAGCCTGGAATAGCCGTCAGACCATCACCCAGACTGGCCAGGCATGCCAGCAGGTGGACATCCCCTGAGGGGTCCCAGACTGTGAGAGGGCACAGGCCGAGCTGACTCTAAAACTATTTTAACTTAAAATGATAATATGTGCCCAGCTGGCATGGCTTAGTGGTTGAGCATAACCTATGAACCAGGAAGCCATGGTTAGATTCCTAGTCAGGGCACAGGCCTGGAGTACCAGCTTGATCCCCAGAGTGAGGTGTGCAGGAGGCAGTCGAACAATGATTCACTCTCATCATCGATATTTGTATCTCTCTCACTCTCTTCCTTCTTCTCTGAAATCAATATATATTGATTGGTATTAAATGGTAATATGTAAGAGTAGGTAGGGTGTTGGAAGCTCCTTCTGCTTTGGAAGTTTAGTTGATTATATTTTCCACATGTTACAGAATGACTCCAGAAAGAGGCCAAGACAAGCATGCCTTCAGGTATTTGGAGGAGATGTGAACTGGATCCACACAGTCTGCAGTGGACAGATAAACTTGTGATGGTCCTAACTCTGGGGAGTGGCTGATATTATTTTAGAAAGGAAATGTACTGTATAGGGCTAGAGAAATGAGGTAAGAAAGAAGGGACAAAAGGGGAAAAGAAAGTGTACAGAGCCCACGCTGCAGGGCTGTTCCTTCTGGGATAGGAAGCGCTGGGTATCTGGAGTCAGAGCAGCAGCAAGCAGGCATGGAAAGCTCCTGATCTGGTGGGTAGGAAAGCATGGGGTGCTTATTTTGGCAAGAGAGATGACACTACCAAACACGAGGGTTGAGTTTCTAGTTTGTTCTGGGACACACCACACTTTGAAAGACTCAGATATAGCCAATCCAACTTAGACACACCCAGGAGACATGTACTACCCCAAGCCCAGTAGCTAATAGGACATGTTGGAGGAGAGCCTAAGGGATCAGATGAGGCTTGTATTCAATTCTTGCAGAAATGCAATGCTTGCAAAAAGGGCTGATTTCACAGTTGGCTAACTTGTAATCCCTTCACTTTAGGCCCTGCCAGAAGAGTCAGAGCGTGTTGAGAGTGTTCTAAAAGACTTCTCTTTATGAAGGACAATATGGCATTATTTTATGTATGTAGACCTCTGTTCTTCAGGACACTCCAGGGGGTCCACTGTGAGGGCCATGCCTAAGAGAAGAATACTCTTTAGAATTGCTATGGACTGCTATGAAATAGCTGATGCATTTATTTAAAGAGCGAATTTAAAAGCTCAGCATCATCAATTTTAGTTGCTTTACAAGGAAAACCAAGCTGGAATATAGACAACTGAATTAGCTTATTCTCCATATAATTTAGGTGTTATCACTTCAAATTCTTGGTTTTAAGTTTTTATACATTTCTTTCTGCCCTATCAAGATGTGCTATCCAGATAAAAATCTAAGAGCCAGCAAAGTTTATATCTTATTTTAATCCCAATAGCTACTTTTTAGAAATTTGTACCTCCTTAATAGTCTCAAGTGAGTAGAAAAAGAAAGATAATTTATTTTGTGCCCATTTAACAATAGTGGAGAATGTTTATTTCTTATCAACCTAAAATTAACAGTTTCTTTACTCTCCATTACCATTTAAGAGAGCCATTCTCGAGAAAAAAAAAATAAGAGTTTTAGACTTCTGAACATGGTATATTCCCCAATTAACACAGAACATTTCATTGAACTTTGAAATACAAAAACCATTATTCATGGTATGAAAATGGTTTAATTCAAGATCAACTGAAAGACTTGCATGCATGCATAGGAGAATAATCAGTGGACACGGGAAACTGGGGGTTAGGGAGGAGGGGGGGAAGGGCAAGGGGAAAAAATGGAGTTCTATCTATCATCTGTTGTAATACTTATCTATCACTTGTTGTAATACTTTAAGCAATGAAATAAAAAAAAACAAAAAAAAGAAAAAGTATCTATTTGTAGAAAAAATGCGAATCTTTAAAATTTTGCTTATAATTATCAATATTAAACTTTCTGCCCAAATTGGAAAGGTCCCCTGAGTTTAATAGTACCTTTTGTATGGTTATATGTATAACTAGAGGCCCAGTGAGTGAAATTTGTGCAAGATTAGGCCTTCCTTCTCCACTGCCTCCCCCCCCCCCCCCGCCAGCACCAGCTTCCCTATGGCACCTGGGACCAAGGCTTCCCTCCGGCACCAGCTTTGTCCAGAAGGACATCTGGAAGAACGTCCGATCTAATTAGTATAGTTTCCTTTTATTATTATTATAGATTATTATAGATATTCTGGAAAGAAGATCTGTAGTGTGAGAGAGAAGCTTAAAGGAAGAGTCTTAGGCAGAAAGTTAAAAGCATAGAAATCAGAAGTCAGACTGCCCAAGTCTAATCCCAGCTCCACCCCTATCACCTCCTCTGTAACATGGGAAAAATTATAGCATCTGTCTCAGGGTTTTTTAAAGTATTAAATAGGATAATACCTGAAAAATACTTAGAATAGTGCCTGGCATGTGGTAAGAAATTTTCTTTCTTCTTTTTTTAAACATTTAATTTTTTAACAAGTGTATAGTGATATTACTTTGTGGTTCTCATTTGCATTTCTTTGATGATTAATCATGTTGACCAATGAATGTTTTATAATCTTATTTGTTATCTGTACATCTTCTTTGGTGAACTGGCTGTTTAAATAATTCTGTTCAATTTCTATTCCAACTGGGGTATGCAATCTCTTCTCCTCACCAAGGCCTGCAGACGGAACAGTCATCCTGCACTGTGGTAGCCTCAAGAGACATAGCAAATACAAAATGTTCACAAACAATGGCTCAGAATTGCCTAGTAGGGGGCCACTCACAGCAATGATGTATAAGAATGGAGAGAAGCTGGTAAGTCAAATCTTTGTGCTCTTAGAATTTGCAGTTGACTTGTCATTTAAGAAGGTTTTAGCAGAAGCTCATTGTGGTGATAGTAACTAGGCACAAAGATGAGATTCAATTCAGAGGCTAACTTGAGAGAAATGGTCTCCAGCATTAGAGTCAGGGAGACACCTGCTCAGATCTTGGTCACTCTGATGGCCTTTTTGATGTATCAAGTTGGCTCGTCTACAGACCCCAGTTGTTCAATGAAACACTAATCTAGTTGCTGCTAGAAAGGTATTTTGTAGATGTGATTAAAATCTATGGTCAGTTAGCTGTAAGGGAGATTGTCCAGGTTAACCTGCATGGACCTGACTCAATCAACTAAATGATCTCCAACCAACTAAATGATCTCTCTGATTTCTATGCTTTTAACTTTCTGCCTAAGACTCTTCCTTTAAGCTTCTCTCTCACACTCCAAAGAGACTTTCCTGAGGTTAAAGGAATTCCTCATGGTGCACGAGTGGCCTTTTCAGAGGCCAGATGGCCTGTCCTATGGGTTTCTGACCTGCCGAGCTAGCCCTGACCACTGTGTAAATCAACTCCTTGTAATAAATCTCTTCATATATAACTCCTACTGCTTCTGCTTCTCTGGTTGAACTTTTCCTGATAGGGTCATTCACACTAACTTTCTCTTGAACTATGTAACCTTGGCCTCATTTTTCATAAACATGTCTCAGCCCACAAAACTTTTGAAAAACAAATATTTCAAGTTGTCTCTTCTAAGCAAGATATAGCTGGATTTAAAAAAATGTACTTTAATAAATTGTCTTCTAATAGAGTCAATAATGTATTTGTATTTTTGCAACTAGTCATATATTGTATCTATTTACACCATCAAATATTATGTTTTCTATTTAATGTTATTTGCTGCCTCCCCCTCCTATTCTGCATTTTATTGGCTTGTTAAACATTTTCCAAATGTCTTTGTTTTCCTTTTGTGGTTTAAAACCTCTATAATGCACCACATTCTTTTAAGGGTCATTACTATATTCTATCTACATTTATTTATATTTTAATAACAAAACAAAATTATTCCATATTTATAGCCTCTTACCTAACATACCATGGAATTAAAAGATTTTAAATACCATTAAACAGCCCAACACAAAATATTGTTGTTTTTTTCCAGAGATTTCATTTTATTATTTTCCTATATACTAAAATTTGTTTTGACTAATTTTTAAAGGAACCTGTAAATTCTTTTCCCTACCATTTCTATACGTCAGGGGCAAGAGAGTATGTGAACCTAAGAAGCCATCTTGACCTTGACTGTAACTTTCTATTATTGATTTTTCAACATTTGAATGATCTCAACTAATTAAAATTCTCAAGATATGTCTTAAATAGTTTAAGACAGAAAACTCTAAACTTTCACTAAACACAACCAAAAGATGAGCAAACTAGAATTGTAAGTTTAATTCTTTACATGTTTCAAGGGGCATCCCGTCCTTTTACATGCATTTCTAGAACCTTTTATCATAGAATCAGAAAAGAATAATGAGGCATCCACAACTGCTTTCAAGATACCTAGAAACAAAAGGTTAACCTTTAGGGGTGCAAATAAAAATTTAATATAACTTGGAGTTACAGGATATGCAGCATAAGACAACATCTGATATGCAAAAAAGAAGTTCCATTCTTTAAACTTTTCAGAGATACAAAATTGCTCCTTAATTAAGAGTCAAATTTTTAAACCACTACTAATTAAGCCAATGTTGTTATTGAGAAAGATTGCAGATCTCGATCCATCGATTCACACAAAGTAATAGCCATTATTACACTGAATTCAAACCTTCTGGGAAAGCAGAACACAAACCCTGAACTTAAATAAGATTCAGAGTTGTTCTAAAAATGGTGTAAGTCAATATTTAATCAATCAGAACAAATCTGTTTTTGTATAAAAATTTAAACACACAAAATGAACACCTTGAGACACTTTTGGAATATATAAAAGCAAAGGATTTCCAAATAAACATGGTCTCAGCTTATGAGTAAGGCCCTCCGCTGTTGTGGGCTGCAGAATAGCAGCACAGTACAGACAAAGCGTGATAGGGCCATAGATCACAGTAATAACATTTGCAATAAACAATAACAGAACAAAGCAGACATCTATAAGAATCCCACGAGGAATTTACGTTATCCATAATTTTTCTTTACATTTGAGAAACTATGGCAGGAAAGGCCATTACATTCAATGGCACCAATTAATTTTTGCAACTTTTAATGACATCTCTCTGAGTAAAAACCTCACATAATGCCCAGAGCACATGATTGATAGTCGCTTATGTTTGATTTGTACTGGATTCCTGATTTTCTTTTTTTTTTTTTAGTATTTTTAAAGAGTCCCTCTGCAGCCAATCAAGCAATCAACATGAAATACTCAGATTCTCTCTTGAAAAGTACAAGAAAAAAAGAAAAGACAATGTGGCTTCTTCCCTGGCGGACAGACAACTGGTGGTGTTATTTAAGTAGTTTTCTGGATGATGAACAACAGAGATTTTTATTCCAAGAGAAAATGATAGTCAAAGAAAACCTCTTAATTCTTGTTCTACTCAGGATATCAGAGTGTAACACCACTTTTAAGTATGAGTGTGTAATACACAATTTCCCTTTATTGACTTTCCTAGACTTCAGCAAAAAGTACATCCTCATATCCTAGAAAACATCCTAAGTTTGTAATATCAAGGAAACGATTTAGACAGATTTAGACAGAGCACACAGGACCACACAGAGCTCACATATGTTTTTAGTGGGCACAATCATGAGAAATGCATCCTTGACTAGCATGGGGTTTGGATGGAGCTTTTCTTTCCTTCAAAACTTCAGTCAAAATTTGGTTGAGCAGTTTAAAAAATAAGGCTGCAACCGATTACAGTGTACGTAGAGTGGTGTGCTGGGAAGTGCGAAGCTCCTATCTGAAGGACATGTGCTCGCTAGAAGGGGTTTCTGAGTGGAAAACAAGCCTAGAAAGAGGCCACAGAGCATGTGTGCAAGTGACATCCTGCAAAGCAAAAGTGGCCCAAAGGAGACCAAATGCTGCCCACAAGGAGAACATTGAGTGTCTGATAGGGACAAAACATGCATTCACCCCATAAATATGTATTGCCGATTTCAGTCCAGACATGGAGACAAGTTTAGAATGGCTAGATCGCTTGTCCAAGGGAGTAGAGTTGTGGTTTACCAACTCACTCCAGCATCCTAGTGTATAAACAATATGTTTAAGTCCATCATGAAAATAACACAAACAAAAGAATACTGAATTTTCATGAATTAAAATTGCAATTAGTGCCCTGACCAGTTTGGCTCAGGGATAGAGCGTCAGCCTATAGACTCAGGGGTCCCAGGTTTGATTCCGGTCAAGGGCATGTACCTTGGTTGCGGGCACATCCCCAGTGGGGAGTGTGCAGGAGGCACCTGATCTATGTTTCTCTCTCATTGATGTTTCTAACTCTCTGTCCCTTTCCCTTCCTCTCTGTAAAAAATCAATAAAATAAAAAAAATTGCAATTAGTGAAAAATCCTCTGATTAATTAATGATTTAGATATTTCCAAACCATCTCAACCATAGATTTCAAACATACTCATACCAGAAAATCAGGATTCTTGTTCAAGGGACTCTATTTAACTGTTAGAGTCTTATTATTCATAGTCAAAGAAGAATCACTGTCTAGATACTTGGGGAATGAAATTTGCCCTGACTTGAAATTCCCATAACTTTCCTACAATTATCCAGGGTGCTTGTTTGGTTCATTAACCAAGAATTTCAGATAACTCGGCAGCCACTCAAACTCCATAACCTTTGCTGACAAAGAGGGCTTTGGATGACAGAGAGCTAGATAAGAGAAGATAAAATTCAGATTTTTCCATGACTGTCAATATTATCATGAAACAGTTCTGTGGTTTTATACCAGAGTAAGTCATGGGCTATATTCTGATTGTGTTTTATGTAATCTCTCTTTCAATCTGTGAAAGCTACACGAAACAGAAAACTCTTTTTTAAATGAATAGACTCTACTGGTTTTATTTTCTACATTGCTGTTAAACGATTGCTGCCTAACTCTTGACTTTTAAAATGTTATCCCTGTAGATAACTACTGAGGATTTATTGCATGTTAAAAAGGACTCTGGGACCGGAAATGATGTCAGAGGTATAAACTCTAATACCCTCATTTCACAAATCCAGAAAACAAAGCTTTGAAAGCACTTGCCCAAGACCAGTGAGAAAGCTTGTGGTAGGATAGAACCCTAGTGACAGACGACTGGTAAATGCAGGGGTGGCCCCTGCTTACTGTGTTTGTAACAGCAAAATCAGGGTAAACAAGAAGTAGAATGTTGTACTGTGTTTCTTAAAACTCCCTATGAACTCTGTTAAAGACTTTTGCCTACCTTCTTAAGAGACACAATTTAAAATGTTTTCCTCAGTTACATACACAAGTATTCTGAATAGTTAATGTTGGTCATTGCCATCTCACTTAGTAGAAACCTCAGAGTCTTAGTAATTGCTGTGTACCATTTTCTTCCCTTTTAAAACAAAATATACTCATTGTATTTAAAAAGCTTATTTTCTTATTTGATTAAGGACAGAGGAAATGGGAAAGAAGTGTTGAAAAAAACAAATAAGAAAAGAAACAAAATGGGGAAAGAGGAGGGCAGAAGATAGCACTGAGGGACCACTTCACACTCATTAGGATGGCTGTTCCATATTACATCTGTATCACAGGAAATAATGAGTGTCGGCGAAGATGCAGAGAAAGCAGAACCCTTATGTATTCTTAAGGGGGGATGTAAAATGACATAGCATCCACTGCTGGATGTACGCCCGAAAGTAGTGAGAGACTTGAACAGATATGCACACCTATTTTCATAGTAGCATTATTCACAATAGCCAAAACCTGGAGGCAACTCAAGTGTCCATTGATGGATGAACAGGTAAAACAAATATTTTATACAGGGTGTCCCCCCCCAAAATGTATGTACTACTAATGGCTGATAGCTTGCCTGGCTGGTATGGTTCAGTGGTTGAGTATCAACCCTGGAACCAGGAAGTTGCAGTCGATTCCTGGTCAGGGCACATGCCTGGATTGTGGGCTCAATCCCCAGTAGGAGATATGCAGGAGGCAGCCCATCAATAGTTGTCTCTCATCATTGATATTTCCATCTCTCCCTCTTCCTGCCTTTCTGAAATCAATAAAAAATATATATTTTTTCTTATGAGTACTTTGAAAAAGATTAAATGGGGTAATTTTTTAGTACAGTGATGGGCAATTAAAGGGGACTACTGGAACACAGTCCCTTCAAATTACATAGAAGTATAAAATCAGGCCTTTCCTGGGAATGTATTTGTGTCGATGAAAAGGGAGGATACTTGTTGTTCCCCTGTTCTACTCTCAGTACCTCTATTTGGGCATAACCACCCAGGGTATCTGGAAGGAAAAGGGAGTACAACTTGATAGCTGGCTGAGACCAGGTAAAGAGGCTTGGCCTAGGAACCAAGTGGCATGGACCCAAACTACTCTCTAGCAGTGGTTTGCTTTAGAAATTTCCCTTTGGTTCTGTACCCTATAAGAAATGAGATTGTGGATACAGAGGCAGAGCAGCATCAAACAAACTATCAAATTACAGCAACAAGGACAGGAACATGGGGGGGGGGGG